>SJYT01030898.1:890074-933218 GCA_006410635.1 Cephalophus harveyi
ATTCTGAAGGAGATCAACCCTGGGATTTCTTTGGAAGGAATGATGCTAAAGCTGAAACTCCAGTACTTTGGCCACCTCATGCGAAGAGTTGACTCATTGGAAAAGACTCTGATGCTGGGAGGGATTGGGGGCAGGAGAAGAAGGGGACGACCGAGGATGAGATGGCTGGATGGCATCACTGACTCAATGGATGTGAGTCTGAGTGAACTCCGAGAGATGGTGATGAACAGGGAGGCCTGGCGTGCTGCGATTCATGGGGTCGCAAAGAGTCGGACACGACTGAGCAACTGAACTGAACTTGCTGTGCAAAAGTTTATAAGCTTGATTAGATTCCATTTGTTTGTTTTTGCTTTTGTAGACATTGCCTTGGTAGACATTGATACGATTTAAGACATCAAGTGACTTTTACCAGTTATTGACCTTGTAACTGGAAAATCTAGAAAGTTTAACTTTCAAGTTTGAAGTTAATTCAAAGTGAGGAGGCATAGCTAGTATATTGCAATGTTGGATAGTTCAACTAGAATTCAAAAGGCTGAAATAGAAAGCATTTCTATTTATAACACTATAAAACAGTTTAAAATTATGAAACATGCTCGTTACATGTAAAATATCAATTGATCTAAAAGCAAAGGATGGGGAGATCTGACTTGACAAAACTTATGGTCACAAAGAGTTGGACATGACTGAGTGACTAACACTACCTTCACACTTCTTCATGGTCTTTGGGGGAAATGGTTGTTTGCAGTATAAGCTTAAAAAGATTTAGCAGTCCGATTAAAGTTAAGGAAATGTTCACAAAACTTCAAAACTGTGCAACCTTAGGCAGTATAAACAAAAGTCTACAAAACCAGGGAGGGAATATTCCCTTTGTCCCCCAGACAGTCCCTGGAACCTTTGCAGTATTGCTGTGGAACAGGAGCATAATTTGAGCAGGATGGCCACATTGTGTCTATGAACTAAAGCTAACTCACTGTTTCTCATGCTAACTGTGCTTTGTGATCACCCCTTGAGTTTTGTTTCTTAAACTGGTATGCAATGTGATAAATTTTAATGTAAATTTTACACCCTTTACTGTGATCAAGATAGTCAACGTATTCATCACCCCCCCAAGTCTCCTTGTGCCTGTCTGTAATTCTGCCCAGCTATCTTCTCTGTTTCCAACTTCCTTCCCTAGGTGACCACTGCTCTTCTTTATGTCTATATAAACTAGCTTACATTGTGAAGGATTTTTATTTAAATAGAATCATACAGTATGCATTCTTTTTTGCCTTTCATTTGGCATAGTTATTTTCTATCCATTCATGGTGTTGTTTGTAGCAATAATTGACTACTTTTCAGTGCTGAGTCTTATTCTGCTGTTTATCCATATCCAAAAGAAGGCAGCTATGAACATATGTGTACATGTCTTTGTATGGATGTGTGCTTTTCTTTTGGATACATTCCTAGGAATGGACTGGTTGGATCATGTGATAGGTGTAGAGCAGTACCACACAAGTACCACCATACCAATGCTGTATGAAAGTTCCAGCTCCTGCTCATCCTTATTGACAATGTATGTACAGCCTTTTAAATTTTTTAGTCATACTGATAGATATGAAGCAATAGCTCATTGTGGTTTTAAGTTGTGTTTCCCTAATGAATAATGGTGTTGAGCATATTTTTTAATGTGCTTATTTACCACCTCTATATTTTTGTGTTGGTGAAGTGTCTATTCAAATCTTTTTTCCATTTTGTATTGGACATTTATTTTCTTATTATTTAGTTTTGAGAGTTCATTATACATTCTGGATACAAGCTCTTTATCTGATATAAACTTTGCAAATATATTCTTTCCAGGCTATGTCTGTCTTTTCATTCTTTTAATAGTGTCTTTTGAAGGGTTACTTTTAATATTTAAAAGTTTAATATTCTGATGAAGTCCAATTTATCAACACTTCTTAATGGAGTGTGTTTTGGTTTCTTACATAAGAAATTTTGCCTAACCCAAGGTCACAGAGATATTCTTTTTTTTCCCCTAGAGGTTTCATAGTATTAGGTTTTACATTTAGGTCTATATTATATTTTGGGTTAGTTTTTGTCTATGGCACAAGGCATGGGTTGAAGTTCATATTTTTATATAAGGGCTTCCCACAGGGCTCAGTGGTAGAGAATCTGTCAATGCAGGATACCAAAGAGACATGGGTTCAATCCCTGGGTTGGGAAGATTCCCTGGATTAGGAAATGGCAACACACTCCAATATTCTTGCCCGGAAAATTCCATAGACAAAGGAGCCTGGTGGGCTACAGTCCATGAGGTTGAAGAGTCCAACATGACTGAGCAACTGGGCACACAATGTCTACTTTTTCCATTCCTTTGTCTGTTGAGGAGTCTAATCTTTCACCACTGAATTGCCTTTGCTCCTTTGTCAAAAATGAGTGTTCATGTATGTGTAGATATATTTCTGGCTTCCCTCTATTTTTCCATTGATCTGTTTATCAATTAAAGCTTTCATGATACCAATACCACCCAGTCTTTTTCTAAAATTTATTTTAATTGGAGGATAATTACTTTACAATATTGTGGTGGTTTTGCCATACATAGACATGAATCAACCATGGGTGCATATGTGTCCCCCCATAATGAATACCTCCCTCTTCCCTCCCTAAATTCAATGCATGAACTTGCACTGGTCATCTATTTTGCATATGATAATATACATGTTTCAATGCTATTCTCTCAAGTCATCCCACCCTTGCCTTCTCCCACATAATCCAAAAGTCTGTTCTTTACATCTGTGTCTCTTGCTGCCTTGCATATAGGATCTTTGTTTACGTCTTTCTAAATTCCGTATTAACATACTGTATTGGTGTTTCTCTTTCTGACTTACTTCTCTCTGCCAAAATTACACACTCTTGATTACTCTAGCTAAATCTTGAAACCAGTCCTTCCTAAAGGAGATCAGTCCTGAGTGTTCATTGGAAGGACTGATCTTGAAGCTGAAACTCCAATACTTTGGCCACCTGATACGAAGAGCAGACTCATTTGAAAAGACCCTGATGCTGGGAAAGATTGAAGGCAGGAGGAGAAGGGACGACAGAGAATGAGATGGCTGGGTGGCATCACCGACTCAATGGACATGAGTTTGGATAAACTCCGGGAGTTGGTGATGGACAGGGAGGCCTGGCATGCTGCAGTCCATGGGGTCTCAAAGAGTCAGACACGACTGAGTGACTGAACTGAACTGAACTGAAATCTTGAAATCTGGTGGTGTCAGACCAGTCAGACTTTGTTCTTCTTTCTCAAAGTTGTTTGGCCATTCTGGGTACTCTGCATTGCCACACAAACTTTAAAATCATCTCATTACTTTCTATTTCAAAAGTATGTAGGGATTTTGATTGGAATTGCATTTATTTCATAGATGAATTTAGGGTCTTCCATATAAATCAATGTTGAATCTTTCCACATATGAATAAAGATGTATTTTGTCATTTATTTCTGAGGTCTCACTTAGTTTTTCTCAAAAATATTTTATTTAGTGTATTGGTCTTTCATTCCTTTTGCCAGAGGTATTTCTAAGGAGTTAATACTCTTAATTCTTTTGTAAATTATATTGTTTTATAATATCAATTTCCAATAATTTATTGGCATCATATAGAAATACAATTTTTTTTTTACATGTTGGACTTGTATCCTGCAACCTTGCACTTATTTGTTCTAGTGTTTTTTTCTTTGCTTTGGGGTATTTTTTTGGTAGATTATTTTGGATTTTATACATAGATAATTATGTCATTTGAAAATAATGACAGTTTTATTCCTTTGCAATCTGGCTAACTTTTATTTCCCTCTTCCCTTTGCCTCTCTGTCTCTGTGTCTCTCCTTCTGGCTCTCTGTCTGTCTTTCTATAAATATACATATATTTAAAAATTCTTCTTTTCATTTTTGATAGTTTGTTTTTATTTCAAGTTCACTAATATTTTCTTCTGTGATGTCTAACCTGCCATTAATCTTATTCAATAAAGTTTTCTTCTCCCATATTGTAGTTTTCATTACTAGAAATTCAATTTACCTGCTTTTCTTTTGCATATCTCTACTTAATTTCTTGAATATAAAGAATACAGTTGTAATAATGATTTTAATGCCCTCATCTGCCAAATTTAATATCTGTATTAGTCTAGGTCACTTTGATTGATTTTTTCCCCTGTCGTTATGAAGCGTTAATAGCTATTGGAAATAACTCCTGAATAAGATTTTTAAAACTCCTGATTTAACATCTGACTAGCAGGCCTAAGATTAAGCAGTCTAAATTATAATATCAGAAGATCAATGAAAAATGTCTATAAAGAGAGTCCTATATATTATGAATTGATTGTTAAGAACCTGAAAGTGGAAAGTGTGCCATTGATAGAGAAAAATCTCTATGAATGAAAAATAGTAAGAGCAGCAACTACAGAGAAATGCAATTAGAGACACAGATGTATAGAACGGACTTTTGGACTCTGTGGGAGAGGGAGAGGGTGGGATGATTCGGGAGAATAACATTGAAACGTGTATACTATCATGTAAGAACGAAGCACCAGCCCATGTTCGATACAGGATACAGGAAGCTTGGGGCTGGTGCACGGGGATGATCCAGAGAGATGATATGGGGTGGGAGGTGGGAGGGGGATTCAGGATTGGGAGCTCGTATACACCCATGGTGGATTCATGTCAATGTATGACAAAACCAATACGGTATTGTAAAGTAAAATAAAGTAAAAATAAAATTAATTATTAAAAAAAAAAAGAAATTCAGAGAAAACTAAGTGCATATCATAAAGTCATGTTATAAACATGAAGTAAATGACATTGCATGATTAGAACAATAGATGGAAATAAAAAGGCAGCATTTCCTGAAATAAGGAGGCAAAATATTAGGCAGTTCAGGAAAATGAAGTGAAAATGTTTTGCATTCATGTGTTGTTTCTTTGAGCTTTCCTAATTACTAGATTTAATTTTGTTTCTGGGATGGATTTAGTTTTCCTCTCTTGAAACTAATTTTTCTTCCTTTCAGAACATCCTGTCCCTATTAATTTCCTCCAAAGTTTCAAACTTTGTTCTTTCTTTTAAAACAAAAAATAGTTTTGTTCTTGTTGTTTAACCCTAGTGGTATCTTTAGATGCTTAAGAGACAGTTGATGGAGTATTAGTTCTAGAAACACTTATGTCCAATGAGAAACATTTAAAAAAACACTTTCTTATAATCACTTAATCCTCTTAATGTTTTTGCTTTGTTTTTCTTATACCTCAAAAAATTATTTTGGATGGAATAACTCTTG
The DNA here is from genome assembly GCA_006410635.1 of Cephalophus harveyi. Lineage (NCBI taxonomy): Eukaryota > Metazoa > Chordata > Mammalia > Artiodactyla > Bovidae > Cephalophus > Cephalophus harveyi. The sequence continues at coordinate 895,369 of SJYT01030898.1, forward strand.
TTTTGAAGAAATAATTTTCTGAAGTTTATAAGGTTTCTTTCTACAAACAGTCTTTGACTTATAATGGTTTGACTTAATATGTTTTGACTTTGTAATGGTGTGACAGCTATCTAGTGGAAACCACACTTGGAGCTTTGCATTTTGATCTTTTCCTGGGGTGGTGATATGTGGTAAGATACTCTCTAGTGATGCTGGGGCAGTGGCAGTGAGCCATTGTTCTCAGTCAACCCTGTGATCAGGGAAGTAAACAGCCAATATACTTGCAACCACATGTACCCATATAGCCATTCTGTTTTTCACTTTCAGTTCAGTTCAGTCGCTCAGTCGTGTCCGACTCTTTGTGACCCCATGAATCGCAGCACGCCAGGCCTCCCTGTCCATCACCAACTCCCGGAGTTCACTCAAACTCATGTGCTTTGAGTTGGTGATGCCATCCAGCCATTTCATCCTGTCATCCCCTTCTCCTCCTGCCCCCAATCCCTCCCAGCAGCAGAGTCTTCTCCAATGAGTCAATTCTTTGCATGAGGTGGACAAATTATTGGAGTTTCAGCTTTAGCATCAGTCCTTCCAATGAACACCCAGGACTGATCTCCTTTAGGATGGACTGGTTGGATCTCCTTAGAGTCCAAGGGACTCTCAAGAGTCTTCTCCAACACCACAGTTCAAAAGCATCAATTCTTCGGCACTCAGTTTTCTTCACAGTTCAACTCACACATCCATACATGACCACTGGAAAAACCATAACTTTGACTAAATGGACTTTTGTTGGCAAAGTAATGTCTCTGCTTTTCAATAAGCTATCTAGGTTGGTCATAACTTGCCTTCCAAGGAGTAAGTGTCTTTTAATTTCATGGCAGCAATCAACCATCTACAGTGATTTTGGAGCCCACAAAACTAAAGTCTGACAATGTTTCCACTGTTTCCCCATCTATTTCCCATGAAGTGATGGGACCAAATGCCATGATCTTAGTTTTCTGAATGTTAAGCTTTAAGCCAACTTTTTCGCTCTCCTATTTCACTTTCATCAAGAGGCTTTTGAGTTCCTCTTCACTTTCTGCCATANCCACCTTTTTCGCTCTCCTCTTTCACTTTCATCAAGAGGCTTTTTAGTTCCTCTTCACTTTCTGCCATAAGGGTGGTGTCATCTGCATATCTGAGGTTATTGATATTTCTCCTGGCAATCTTGATTCCAGCTTGTGCTTCTTCCAGCCCAGCGTTTCTCATGATATATTCTGCATATAAGTTAAATAAGCAAGGTGATAATATACAGACTTGACGTACTCCTTTTCCTATTTGGGTAAGTATCAAATAATAAAATTTCTCAAAGGAGGAAAAACAAATGGAAAAGGGAAACTATTTGAAGAAATAAGGTAAATAGAGTTCCTATTCTAGTAATATGCTAGGCTATTATTTACCACTCAAAACCACTAAAATTACTAAATTTTAAAATAGTTTCTTAAAAGATCAAAGAGATAATATGATATGATAGTCAGGAATTACCATATCTAGTCTAGATGAGAACCCATAGAGGGAAATCCAACACTGAAGTAGCTTTGGCCCTAAGGATATTTGCCAAACTTCACTAATATGGTTTTGACTTTTAAGTTGTAGTATAGGATGAAAACCCACAGCCTTTTCAGAGGATGTGGGATTTAATAGGGAACTTTTCTTATTAAAGCTGGAGCTCCTAAGTCCAATGTTAAGATAACTAGTTATCTTCATAATCAGATATACCTAGTCACCTTGCCTTCTCCAAAAAAAACTGAAAATAAAATTGTCTTGGCAATTATTAGACTGAAGTATGGAGAAGTTGAAGGCATCACTCAAAATCACATTACTGAAAGTAGCTCAGTCGCGTCCGACTCTTTGTGACCCCATGGACTATACAGTCAATGGAATTCTCCAGGCCAGAATACTGAAATGGGTAGCCTTTCCCTTCTCCAGAGGATCTTTCTAACCCAGGGGTCAAACCCAGGTCTCCCACATTGTAGGCAGATTCTTTACCAGCTGAGCCATAAGGGAAAGTGAAGTCGCTCAGTCGTGTCCGACTCTTTGCGACCCCATGGAGTGTAGCTTACCAAGCTCCTCCGTCCATAGGATCTTCCAGGCAAGGATACTGGAGTGGGTTGCCACTTCCTTCTCCAGGAGATCTTCCCGACCCAGGGTTTGAACCAGGATCTCCCTCATTGTAGGCAGACGCTTTATTGTCTGAGCCACCAGGGAAGTCCCCAAGAATACTAGGGTGGGTGTAGAAGGTGTAGGCTTACCCCTTCTCCAGCAGATCTTTCCAACCCAGTAATTGAACCAGGGCCTCCTGTATTGCAGGCAGATTCTTTACCAACTGAGCTATCAGGGAAGCCCCCACATTACTGAAGAGGTACAGGAGAAAAAAAAAAAACCCTCAAGTTGTAAATTCACTATATTTAATTGTTCTAAGATTCTACTTTTTTTGGTCCTAGTTTAACATTTTGTGGTTAGGATATATATCATATCAGAAAAAAGCCTGGTAGCAATTGTGACTTAACTATTATTGACTACACATGAACATCAAATATGCAGTTTTAGTATGTTAGAAAAAGTCAGAAGTAAAATAGAATACTTTTTCAATAAATACTATACACCTTTGAGCTGGATTTTCAATGTGAAAAGGATCTGAGGGTGCCTTGTTCAATTTATTTTGCTTATACTTTCCTTTTTATACATAGAGAATGACATGACAACAAGCTAAATGAGTGTATGCTGTCTTTACATAAAAGTCCAAAGTGATAAGAAAGTATTTTTTTTTTATGGTTTACTTGGCAGCATTACTTAGTGATTCATAATAATGTTGCTCTTCTGCTGTTGGCATCTTAGCTTCAAAGAAAACAGTAGTTGTTGCAGACTAATAGTAACCCACAAGCACCTAGTAGAAGTATAATGAGCTCTTCTTTATGGGAGCACACCAATCCTAAGCTTCAAGGAATAGCACAAATAACTTACCAATTAAAATGATCAGCTTATTTTCAAATGTAACTAATCACACAAGGAAACAATTTACTATGAGCTAAAACTAGCAATAAAAATGAAAAGCATAAACATGATTAAAATTGTCTGATACTGGAATCTTCAGATACCTATCTAAATAACACCAAAATTTATGTTTAACATGTTCAAAGGAAGGAAAAGCAAGCTTGAAAATATCTGAAGGGGACGGTGGTGGTTTAGCCACTAAGTCGTGTCTGACTCTTGCGACCCCACAGACTGTAGCCTGCCAGGCTCCTCTGTCCACAAGGATTCTCTAGGCAAGAATACTGAAGTGGGTTGCAATTTCCTTCTCCAGGTCTGCAGGGGATAGCTAACTTCAAAACATATCAAGATGTTAAGGTGTAAGAATTCTGTAATTAAACTGATAGTAAGTAGATGAGTTTAAAAGTAGGTTAGACACAGGGAAGATCCCCTTGAGAATGGCATGGCAACCCACTCCAGTATTCTTGCATGGAGAATCCCCATGGACAGAGGAGTCTGGTGGGTCACAGTCCATAGGGTCACACAGAGTCAGACACAACTGAAGTAACTTAGCAGACACAGCTAAAGACAGAATTAGTAACTAGAAAACAATTCAGAAAAAGATATTCAAAATTAAGCATGGATAAAATAAAAGAGAAGATATTAAGTTGATATTGAGATTTACAAGATATCATGTGAAGTTCTAATGTGTCTCTAAGTAGAGTTCCAGAAGGAAGAACAAGGAGAACAAAACCAAGAGTAAGATCTGCAAATACAAATATAAAGGCTGAACACTTTTCAGAAATTACGAAAGTATGATTTGCATCATGAAGACTTCAATTTCCAACTATGATTAAAAAACATTTTACACCTACATATAAACAAAAATCAAAACTGCAAAACATAAAATAGAGGCATTTCAAGAGAATCAATGAAAAAAATCACAAATTACCTTGAATGAAAAATTAAGAAAAACAGGAATTAGACTGACAGTAAAATGAGAGTCCAACTTCTGTATAATTAAATTGTGTTGATAAATATAATGATGATTCTGAAAAAATTCATGTGAATTAAAATATCAATGTGTAGTATTAGAAATATCCTAATTTATTTCTTTAAATATCTTTTTTCATATTTACATTAGTATTGCATGTGAAAAAAAATTAATGTCTAAATGACTCTAATTTTGAATTTATAAGTTAATCTTTAAAGAAAAAGTATTTCAAGAACAGGGGCACTATTAAGTGTTTCTATCAAAAGCTTCCCATTCCAAAATGAAATTCAGAAAACCATATTGCAGACAAAATACAGGAGATCCAGGATAGAATGTTTGTGATAGAAGAAAGATTGAAATGCAACAAACTGTGTTACATTATTGCTTTTTAAAAATAAAAAATGTTATGCAAGATTAAAATTTAAATAAAAGAATTAAAAGGCAATACCAAATTAAGATGTAAGTTGAGAAGTAAACCAATGTATATTTAAAATGTATTGTTGAAGAACTGTCCTTTTTTCATAAGGTATTGAAGGCAATGGCATCCCACTCCAGTCCTCTTGCCTGGAAACTCCCATGGACGGAGGAGCCTGGTAGGCTGCAGTCCATGGGGTCGCTGAGTCAGACATGACTGAGCGACTTCATTTTCACTTTTCACTTTCCTGCATTGGAGAAGTAAATGGCAACCCACTCCAGTGTTCTTGCTTGGAGAATCCCAGGGATGGCGGAGCCCAATGGGCTGCCATCTGTGGGGTCGCACAGAGTCGGACACGACTGAAGCGACTTAGCAACAGCAACAACAACAATTGAACTATTTTAGACTTTGAGAAGAATAATTTTGTAATTTCTTGAAGTAAAATGAAAAAAGCTAAAACAGAGCATATATCACCCAAAGTAGTAGCAGAAAGTGAAAGAAATACCTAATTAATTAAAAACAGGTAAACAGATAAAAGATAAAATGAGAAAAATAGCGAAACACAAAGATAGCAGATTTAAACAGAATTTAAGTATAAATATTAAATGAGAATAAATTTTTTAAAAAGTGAATGCATTTTCAAATTTAATGCTGTGTCCAAAAGACTTTTAAAACATTAGGGTAGAGAGAATAGAAGGTAAAAGTTTGGGGAAAAAAAATCTGTCATGATAGTAACAAAGAATGCTGGTTACCTGTACTTGTATTAGACCAAAGCAGACTTTAAGGAAAAGCACATTATTTGGGATAAAGAAAATCAAATCCTATTACTAGCATAACAACCTAACGGCTGTCTCTTATACACATCTTGATGAATATATAAATTATATATATATGTGCACTTACAAATATAAAATGTATAACATGAAGAATAAATAAAATATAAAATATATATTAAAATGTCTTAACATGCAAAACAAGAATAGCAACATAACTATATTTAAAGGATATTTAAATATATAATTTAAGGATATAATTTAAATCTATAATTTAAGGATATTTAAATTTGCAATCACAAATGCAGATTTAACATGCCTCCATGCCACTTTTAGAATCAATACATGAAGCCAACAGAAAGTCAGTAATGATATATAAGATCTGAATAGTACAGTTAACAAACAATTTCATGGATGTGGACAGAACATTGAATTCAAGAACTGCAGAGTTCACATTCTTTTCTGAGTGTAATCAACTTTTTGAAGTCTTGATATAGGACGAGATCACTAAGTCCCATGAACCCTAGGGTGCTTGCTACACAGTAAAACATCTGAGACTGAAAAGATGAGGCAGGATGGCATCGAGGAAGGGAAATGAGTAAAGTTAATGAAGGAGAAGGACATGATCAACTGAGATTTTGATAAGAAAAATTTCACTGGATTGCTTTGGGTAAGATTGATTGGAGTGGGTTAAGATAAGAAAGGAAAGATACTGTAGACTTCTTTTTCTCACAGGTACTTTTGCTTTGTTTTGTTTTTTGATACTTAACACTTTATTTTGGAACTTGTCTAAAAATGATTGTGGGACACCCACATACTACATTCTCAGACATGCATAGTTACTGTTTCATTTGGAATATGTTCAGCAAATTTGCAATTAAAAAATGGTTTACAGTCAACTTTTAAAAAGGAGGAGATGCAAAGAGTGGGAAGCAGAAGTAGGTAGAAATCACTCAAAAATTAAAATTGAAAACTTTTAATTGCTATCATATATTCCTTCACATGAGTATTCCTTGTCCTTTAAATGGTAGGATTCCTTGAAGATGGCAGGCACTTTCCCTTCCTATCACAGATACTTTGATATAACACAATGAATAAATAGCAACAAAGGGATATAGATTTTGGGTACCAGGGAAGGAGGTGAAAGGCAGCGGGGTTGCTCAAGGAGAGGGCTCTTTATTACTCTATACATATTTATAAATATATATATTAATAAATAATCTTGTGCTACAGAGGAAACTATAAAATAAATTTACTAAAAATGTAAGTGAATAAAAATGACATCATTGTATGTAGCATTTTATAATTAATATTTTGTGGAGTAAAGCTAGTACAGTACTTCGAGGGAAATTTATAGCAATATATTTATCAGGAAATAAGAAACTTTAAAATACTGAGTTAAACATTTAGCAGAAGTTGGAAAGCAAAAGAATCAGATAAAAGAGTAAGAAAAATAAAATAAATAAGGATAAAAATCCTACCCCACTTGTGTCAATGATACCAAGAGACAATCTGCCGCTCAGCAAAAGTACAGTCTACTAACTTCAGATATCTAACCCTTGCTATTGCTAAAAGTTTGCCATCTCTGAACTTCATGCTTCCCAATTCTAGGATCAGTTCACATCTTGCTCCAAAACACTGTATCCTACAAACTTAATTCTCTCTTGTTTAGCAAACAATCAGCTATTCATTTCAGATATGTGATAAAGGCCTCTTCCATTCCCCACTATACATCCCCCAAATATTCACTGCCTTTTGAGGACAAATTGCAAAGATGTTCATTGCAGATTCATCTGTGATGTCAGGCAGTTGAAGGCAAACTGGATGTCTATAACCATGTAAGTAGACAGGTTAAGAGAAATGGATACATATGTTACTGTAAAACCGCAGAAGTCAGAAACAATCTAGCAGTATACTCATAACATGTATAAACCTTAAAAATAGCACTTGGTGGAAAAGATAAAAAACAGGATGAGACACATACACCATATAACCCAAGTGATTCATCTCAGTTAAAAATATAGCACAACTAAATAATACATATTTAGCAAAAACATGAAACCCAAAAGTACACATTCTACTTATTAGAATGTTTGTGGAGCCCTGTAACAGAAATGAAGAACGCTAAGGAGAGAAAAGAGTAAGGTAGAATAAGGTAAGGTGAGCAAAATATAGTAAAGTGTAAAGTGAAGGATGGGAGGGGAAGGATGGGAGAGGGAGAGAGAGGAGGGGAATGGAGATAAGGAAAGAGAAGGGCAGGAATTGGAAAGGAAGAGAAAAGAGGAAAGGAGAGGAGGAGAAGGAGAGGGGAAGGAAACAGAAGAGAAAATAGGGAGAGAAGGGAAAAGAAGAAGAGAGAAGGGAAGAAAGAAGGTAGGGAAGAGGAGAAGAGAGGAAAAGAGAAGAGGGCAGAAAAGGAAGAAGCAGAGGGAGAATCCTTTTCTGCAACAATGTTCCTAATGAATTATATAGTATGATTAACCTGAGCTTCTTCACCTAGGGTCTAAAACATGAAAAAAAAAAGTAATTTCAGACCTTTAATGAAGCAATGATTGTAACTGTGTACACATTAGGATAACAGATTGCCACAAAATCTTTTTATTTTTTTACTGTATGCTTTAAAATTCTAGCTCCTTTCAAGTCTAGACATAAAAAATAAAAATTTTCCCCACAGTCTATTAAAACTGATGAATGTCTTCTCTTTTAGAAGTATATATTTTCAAGTTTATTGAAAGCTTTCACTAAGTAATCCCTTTCTTAAAATAGATAAGCTTTCAACAGAAAAGCAAAAATAAAATTTGCTTTTCTCACCCATACAGTTACAATATGTCTTTATTTCCTTTCATTTTGTTGTGGGCATCCTTACTTTACTTCTGTCTCTTATACACATCTCCTAGTAGAAGTATAATGAGCTCTTCTTTATGGGAGCACACCAATCCTAAGCTTCAAGGAATAGCACCTGTCTCTTATACACATCTCAATAACACAAAGGTGTCTTATTTTAGTTATCATGGAAGGTTTTCATTTATTTATACAAACATGCCATTGTCCAAATCATTTTTTATATTCTTTCAGAATTGTTCAAAAAAATGATTTTATGTCCTGAATATATATACATTTTCTGTATTACTTAACTTTGTCATATCTTGAATTTTTTAATTAAAAAATATATATTACACTTCCTCCTACTCCGCAAAATGAATGTTAACCCATTACCGCCAAATTAAATTCACTCATAAATGATGCAGATTTAATATTAATGTTCTTGAGACTAAATATGAAGATTATCCCACAGGCTCTCCAAACAAACAGGAAAACAGAAAAAAGTATACCTGATCTCCGAGAAGGAACTAAATGCTCTCTTTCTACTCTTTCCTACCCAAATGACTGAACTGTTGTGCATTAGTAAACAATAACAAACAAAACCCCCAATATTCTCAAAATCACGTATCATAGCCATGGTTTGTGAAAATTTGTGGTTTCACTTTGTAATTATACAAATCTTTGTGGGTTAAATTACATCAAAATAAAACCCAAAATTTATTGGCAGAGACATGAGTTTTGAGAAAATGCTTTTAAATATCTCTTTAAAAAGAATAACTTTCAATGCTTTTACAATTTTCATGGGCTGAAAATAAAAAAAATGATGAAATACTTTCTTATTTTTTTCCAATTCACTCATCATATATACTATGTATATATGTATATTGGTATATATGGTATAGAAAACCGTGGAAGTAAATGTTCTAAACAAAGGAATTGTTGATAGTGTTTTTTACCATTCAGATTTACATATATCAATTTTGGGTTATAGGCTGTCTGGATCAGAGGACCTGGATTTGCTGTCTGCCTTATTGCTTAAAAAAAATTTCTTTTTTACCTAAGTAAAGAAAGGCACTAGGAGATCCCAAAAGATCTTTTTTCTCTGCTTCTATCCCTAGGCAAGAAGGAGGAATTAGCCTTGTAACCAGATGCTTCTAGTCTCTGCTTTTTAATTTTAAACAAGAAACCAGAAAACTAAAGATGTAAGATTGACAGAGAACAGCAGAGGGCAGTATTTACTCATGGCTAAATCATCTCCCAGCTCAGAAATTTTAAATTTGGAGGGGGTCACTGTGGATGAAATGTATGACTTACGCCCTATATTTGCATTACTTGGCTTAAATTCTTATTTTCTAAGCGGTTTTCCTTAAAGGGGAAATAATGCTGACCTGATTCCACGCCCCTCCCCCCTTTGAAGTGCTGCGTGATACCGAAAAGTCAGCCACAGTATATAGCAGGGGAGTTAATCTGAGTGCCTCGAGTGGCACGTGGGTAATTCTAAAATTTAAATTTCATTCTATTCATTTCAATTTTTCTCATATCTACCTTTCCCCCAGACAAAAACTAAACCAAAACAGAAAGAAACCATTTCGTCAGGATTCCTTTGGCTAGAAAATGGCTCGAGGGCAATACTCTCAACAAAGATCAAAATTCCAAACTTTGGGAAATGAAACAAAACAGGCGTCCCCGCGGCTTTTCCTATAGGAAATCCAAAGTGCAGTTGGTGCCCAGGCCTTGGTGCCCCTACTCACTTGGAGGTAGGGGAGGGGCGAGTGGAGACAGGTTTAGGGTTAGACCTGGACTGCAGTTGGCTCGCTCTGTAGACAGAGAAGGAATAGGGAAGGTTCGGTTTGGATGCTGTTGGATCTTATTGTACAGCAGCTCCCTTCCTTCCCTTCGAAAGAGAAAGGGCAGGAAACGGTTAAAGCAAATCTGCGCTTTGCATTCCCAGACAGGCTTTGCTTAATCCTTCCTCCCGCTCTAACAGACCCTCACCCCCTGCCTTTCTTTTATTTCTCTCGACCCCCTTACCCTTGAGTTATTACTAGCATAACAACCTAACGGTCTTCCCCCAGACCCGGTCCCTAAAGTTATTTATCTGCAAACCTGACCCCACCCCCATCTATTCGGCAGCAGCTTTTTGCTGCTATAGCTCAGATGCCGGCCAAGATTTGACCAAAAAGAAAAAAAAAAAAAAGAAAGAAAAAGAGGGGAGGGAATCAACCCCCTAGCCCCCACCCCCCCTTTCTCAGCGCCTCCTACTCGCCGGGCTCCCACACCCGACCGCCTACCGTCCTCCGGGAGGCTGGAGTGATTAGCATCCGGAGAAGCCAGTCGGAGGCCGAAAAAGTCGGAGCGCGCGGGCGGTAGGAGCGCCAGGCGGGGCCGCTTCAGCTCGGGTCCAATGGGGCTGGGGCGAGGGAGGGACGGTAGGTGACAGCACCGGGAGCCAGGGGGAGTCCGGCTGAACTAAAGTGCGGGGATCAATGAGTGGCGAGCAAAGTTTCTGAGTCCTGCTCAGCTCGCGCTCTTCCCTCCCCCTCTGTTTGTGTTTCGGCGGCGCGGTGTGTGTGTGTGTGTGTGTGTGTGTGTGCGCGCGCGCGCGCGCGCGTGCGGCGGTGAAGGGGCGGGGAGAGTGAGAAGGACCAGCCGGAGGTTGAGAGGGGCTCGCGGAGCGCCAGCTCCACAGCGCTGCTGCAACCTTCAGCTCGGGCAGGCGAGAGAGAGAGCGCTGACAGCCGCCGTCCGGAGCTGCTGGGGGCGCCGCCACAGTCCAGCGCCGGCTTCCCCGCCTCCACCGTCAACAGTGCAGGAGAAAAGGGGGACCGATGGCCACCACCCCACCCCGCCCCAAACAAAAAGCCTTGTGGATTACAAAGTGAAACTGACACGGGACAATAAAACCAAAGGGCGAGAGGTCAGGGGCGAGGCGCACTAGAGTGGGCTTCTGCCTGGGACTGCCGGAGGAGTCCCCTGGCATGGTGAGGGGAGGGGACGCGGGGACAGCGCGCTGCTCCTGCCCGACGCCGGCGAGGCCGAGAAGAAAGGGGGACCTGCGCTTGATTTGGATGTACAAATAATGGGTCGGCAGGCGTCCCGGCAGAGGTAAAAAAAAAAAAAAATGCTGAGGAGCGCTGGATTTTGCCTGTGCCCGCCTAAGGGCTGGAAGAGGCAGCAGGGGCGGCGGCAGCTCCTCCTGGAGGAGAAGGGACGGAGCTGAGCGCTCCAGAGCGCCCGGCGAGCGTTTGGAATGCAGTTTGCTGGCTGCCCGAGCTTAGACGCCGCCGCCTGGGCCTCCGCGCCACTGCTGCAGCCCTGCTGAAGGGCTTTGCAGCCTTGTTCTTGAGGAGAGGGGAACTCGAGGAAACTCCTTGTCTCCAGCTTTTGGAAAAGGAATTCGATAACCCTCGGTTCCCCATCGTCCCCTCCCCAGTGCGCAGTTGTTCTCTCCACGCCGCTGCGGAAGTTTGTCCTTCCTTCCTCAGTTTCTTCGCCTTGGGTAAGTTTTAAAGCTTCTGAAGATAATAGTTTGCGGTAATTCCTCCTATACCTTAAATACAGGCAACTTCTCCCAACTCCTATTCACCCCCGGCGAAAACGCTCAGACTCTCCGGATTCGGAAATAAAGTGAAGGGGGAAATATAGGAGATTGGAGAAACTTCTCTGGGAACTCGTCCACAAGCAGGAGTAAGTGCCCGAGGAATGCCCTGCCGCTCTTCCTCAAGGCATCTCTTCCCTCACTAAGCGTCCAAATGGCTACCTGGAGGCTTTTGCTCGTGCGAATGGCTTCTTCTGGACTGGAAGTTCTTTGAAATAGCAGAGCTCTCAGAGCCGTCGGCTGCATGTCTGCTGGTGCTACTTGATCCCTGTCATTATCACTTTTTTTTTTTTTTTTTGGCCTCACCTCTTCCTTCCTGTCTCTTATACACATCTTTTTTACTGTATGCTTTAAAATTCTAGCTCCTTTCAAGTCTAGACATAAAAAATAAAAATTTTCCCCACAGTCTATTAAAACTGATGAATGTCTTCTCTTTTAGAAGTATATATTTTCAATGCTGCGGAAGTTTGTCCTTCCTTCCTCAGTTTCTTCGCCTTGGGTAAGTTTTAAAGTTTCTGAAGATAACAGTTTGCGGTAATTCCTCCTATACCTTAAATACAGGCAACTTCTCCCAACTCCTATTCACCCCCGGCGAAAACGCTCAGACTCTCCGGATTCGGAAATAAAGTGAAGGGGGAAATATAGGAGATTGGAGAAACTTCTCTGGGAACTCGTCCACAAGCAGGAGTAAGTGCCCGAGGAATGCCCTGCCGCTCTTCCTCAAGGCATCTCTTCCCTCACTAAGCGTCCAAATGGCTACCTGGAGGCTTTTGCTCGTGCGAATGGCTTCTTCTGGACTGGAAGTTCTTTGAAATAGCAGAGCTCTCAGAGCCGTCGGCTGCATGTCTGCTGGTGCTACTTGATCCCTGTCATTATCACTTTTTTTTTTTTTTTGGCCTCACCTCTTCCTTCTCTTTATCACTCCGTTCCAGGGAGCCAAGACCATGGACTTGGCAGCAGACAGGGCTCCTGGCCGCGCGTGGCTCCCGCTGCCCACTTTAACATCATTTCAGCTCCTCCGTGTCTTTTGGCTGCTGTCACTGCTCTCGGGGCCCGCCCGGGTCAGCGGGGCGGAGCAGCGCCAGGTGTTTCAGGTGCTGGAGGAGCAGCCTCCCGGCACGCTGGTGGGCACCATCCAGACGCGCCCAGGCTTCACCTACAGGCTCAGCGAAAGCCACGCCCTGTTTGCTATAAACAGTAGCACCGGGGCCCTGTACACCACTGCGACCATCGACCGCGAGAGCCTGCCCAGCGACGTGATCAACCTGGTGGTTCTTTCCAGCTCACCCACCTACCCCACCGAAGTGCGGGTGTTGGTGCGGGACCTCAATGACAACGCCCCGGTCTTCCCAGAACCCTCGATTGTGGTCACTTTTAAGGAGGACAGTAGCAGCGGGCGGCAAGTCATCTTGGATACCGCCACCGACTCGGACATCGGCTCCAATGGCGTTGACCACCGGTCCTATCGCATCATCCAGGGCAACGAGGCGGGTCGCTTCCGCCTGGATATCACCCTGAACCCGAGCGGCGAGGGCGCGTTCCTGCACCTGGTGTCCAAGGGCGGGCTGGACCGCGAGGTCACACCGCAGTACCAGCTGTTGGTGGAAGTGGAGGACAAGGGCGAGCCCAAGCGGCGGGGCTACCTTCAGGTAAACGTGACCGTGCAGGACATTAATGACAACCCCCCGGTTTTTGGCAGTTCCCACTACCAGGCGGGGGTGCCTGAGGACGCCGCGGTGGGCTCCAGCGTCCTCCAGGTGGCGGCGGCGGACGCGGACGAGGGCACCAACGCGGATATCCGCTATCGGCTTCAGGACGAGGGGACCCCCTTCCAAATGGACCCCGAGACGGGGCTCATCACGGTGCGGGAGCCCTTGGACTTCGAGGCCCGGCGCCAGTACTCGCTTACGGTGCAGGCTATGGACCGAGGCGTGCCTTCCCTCACGGGGCGTGCCGAGGCGCTGATTCAGCTGCTGGACGTCAACGACAATGACCCCGTGGTAAAATTCCGCTACTTCCCTGCCACCTCGCGCTACGCCTCGGTAGATGAGAATGCTCAAGTGGGCACGGTGGTGGCTCTGCTCACCGTGACGGACGCAGACTCGCCAGCGGCCAACGGGAACATCTCCGTGCAGATCCTTGGGGGCAACGAGCAGCGCCACTTTGAGGTGCAGAGCAGCAAAGTGCCGAACCTGAGTCTCATCAAAGTTGCCAGCGCCCTAGACCGGGAGCGCATCCCTTCTTACAACCTGACAGTTTCTGTCTCGGATAACTACGGGGCGCCCCCTGGCGCAGCGGTTCAGGCGCGCTCTTCCGTGGCGAGTTTGGTGATTTTCGTCAATGACATCAATGACCACCCTCCTGTGTTTGCACAGCAAGTGTACAGAGTGAACCTGAGCGAGGAGGCGCCCCCGGGAAGCTATGTGAGTGGAGTGTCCGCCACTGACGGCGATTCTGGCCTCAATGCTAACCTGCGTTACAGCATCGTCTCTGGTAATGGACTGGGTTGGTTCCACATCAGTGAACACAGTGGTCTAGTGACCACTGGGCTTGCTGGGGGCTTGGACCGTGAACTTGCTTCCCAGATTGTACTCAATATCAGTGCTCGGGACCAGGGGGTTCACCCCAAGGTTTCCTATGCCCAGCTTGTTGTGACTCTCTTGGATGTGAATGATGAGAAGCCAGTGTTTAGCCAGCCAGAAGGATATAATGTGTCTGTGGTTGAGAATGCGCCTACCGGGACTGAACTACTGGTGCTTGGGGCAACCGATGGGGACCTGGGTGACAATGGGACAGTGCGATTCTCCCTACAGGAAGCTGAGACCGACCAGAGGTCCTTTCGCCTGGATCCTGTGTCTGGGAGGTTGAGTACTATCTCTTCCTTGGACAGAGAGGAACAAGCTTTCTACTCCCTGTTGGTTCTGGCCACAGATCTGGGGTCACCTCCTCAGTCATCAATGGTTCGCATAAATGTGAGCCTCCTGGATATTAACGACAACAGCCCTGTGTTCTACCCAGTCCAATACTTTGCTCATATTCAGGAGAATGAGCCTGGAGGTAGCTACATCACCACGGTGTCTGCCACTGACCCAGACTTGGGTCTCAATGGAACCATCAAATACAGTATATCAGCTGGGGACAGGTCTCGGTTTCAGGTCAATGCTCAGAGTGGGGTTATTTCTACAAGAATGGCCCTAGACAGAGAAGAAAAAACTGCTTACCAGTTGCAAATAGTGGCTACTGATGGTGGCAATTTGCAGTCTCCCAACCAGGCGATAGTAACCATCACTGTGTTGGACACTCAAGACAACCCGCCTGTATTCAGCCAGGCTGCCTACAGCTTCGTGGTCTTTGAGAATGTGGCCCTGGGATATCATGTGGGTAGTGTGTCCGCATCCACCATGGATCTCAATTCCAACATCAGTTATCTCATTACTACCGGGGATCAGAAAGGTATGTTTGCTATCAACCAGGTTACTGGGCAGCTTACCACAGCAAGTGTGATTGACAGAGAAGAGCAATCCTTTTATCAGCTGAAAGTAGTAGCCAGCGGGGGCACAGTGACTGGAGACTCTATGGTTAACATAACAGTTAAGGATTTGAATGACAACTCTCCCCATTTCCTTCAGGCAGTAGAGAGTGTGAATGTGGTGGAAAATTGGCAGGCAGGTCACAGCATTTTCCAAGCCAAAGCTGTGGACCCCGATGAAGGTGTCAATGGCATGGTAGTCTATAGCCTGAAGCAAAACCCCAAGAATCTCTTTACTATCAATGAAAGGAATGGTAATATTAGTCTGCTAGGACCCCTGGATGTTCATGCTGGTTCCTACCAGATAGAGATCTTAGCATCTGATATGGGTGTTCCCCAGCTCTCCTCTAGTTTCATCTTAACAGTTTATGTCCATGATGTAAATGACAACCCACCAGTGTTTGACCAGCTTTCTTATGAGGTCACCCTTTCTGAGTCAGAACCTGTGAATTCTCGATTCTTTAAAGTGCAAGCTTTTGATAAGGATTCAGGAGCAAATGGTGAAATTGCGTACAGCATTGCTGAAGGCAATACTGGGGATGCTTTCGGCATATTCCCAGATGGTCAATTGTATATAAAAAGTGAACTGGACCGTGAACTTCAAGACAGATATGTTTTACTGGTTGTTGCTTCTGACAGAGCGGTGGAACCCCTTAGTGCTACTGTGAATGTTACTGTAATTTTAGAAGATGTAAATGATAACAGACCTCTTTTTAACAGTACCAATTACACATTTTACTTTGAAGAAGAACAGAGACCTGGGTCGTTTGTGGGCAAAGTAAGTGCTGTAGATAAAGACTTTGGGCCAAATGGAGAAGTAAGGTATTCTTTTGAAATGGTGCAGCCAGATTTTGAGTTGCATGCAATTAGTGGGGAAATTACAAATACCCATCAGTTTGACAGGGAGTCTCTTATGAGGCGGAGGGGGACTGCGGTGTTTAGCTTTACAGTCATCGCAACAGATCAGGGGCTCCCTCAGCCTCTTAAGGATCAGGCCACGGTACATGTTTACATGAAGGATATAAATGATAATGCGCCCAAATTTTTAAAAGACTTTTACCAAGCAACAATATCAGAGTCAGCAGCCAACCTGACACAGGTTTTAAGAGTATCTGCCTCAGATGTTGATGAAGGTAATAATGGACTTATTCACTATTCTGTAATAAAAGGAAATGAAGAAAGACAGTTTGCTATAGACAGCACCTCTGGTCAGGTGACACTGATTGGCAGATTAGACTATGAAGCCACACCTGCCTATTCCCTTGTAATTCAAGCAGTGGATTCAGGAGCAGTCTCCCTCAATTCGACCTGTACCTTAAATATTGATATTTTAGATGAAAATGACAATACCCCTTCTTTCCCTAAATCAACACTATTCGTTGATGTTTTGGAAAACATGAGAATCGGTGAGCTTGTGTCCTCTGTTACTGCAACTGATTCAGATTCAGGTGACAATGCTGACTTACATTACAGTATCACTGGGACTAACAACCATGGAACTTTCAGCATTAGCCCAAACACTGGGAGTATTTTTCTTGCCAAAAAATTGGACTTTGAAACACAGTCTTTGTACAAATTAAATATAACAGCAAAAGACCAAGGAAGACCTCCTCGTTCATCTACAATGTCGGTGGTTATACACGTGAGAGACTTCAATGACAATCCTCCTACCTTCCCTCCTGGGGATATTTTCAAGTCTATTGTTGAGAACATCCCCATTGGAACATCTGTCATTTCTGTGACTGCACATGACCCCGATGCAGACATTAATGGGCAACTCTCCTATACAATCATCCAGCAGATGCCACGGGGCAACCACTTTGGCATAGATGAAGTCAAAGGCACTATTTATACTAATGCTGAGATAGATCGGGAATTTGCTAATCTCTTTGAGTTAACCGTTAAAGCCAACGATCAAGCTGTGCCTATAGAAACTAGACGGTATGCTTTGAAAAATGTGACTATTTTGGTTACAGACCTCAATGACAATGTTCCAGTGTTTATATCACAAAATGCCCTGGCAGCAGACCCTTCGGCTGTGATTGGTTCTGTTCTGACCACAATCATGGCTGCTGACCCAGATGAAGGGGCGAATGGAGAGGTGGAGTATGAGATCATCAATGGTGACACAGACACCTTCATTGTGGATCGCTATAGTGGAGATCTGAGAGTGGCTTCAGCGCTGGTGCCTTCTCAGCTGATCTATAATCTCATAGTTTCAGCAACAGACCTTGGCCCTGAAAGGAGGAAATCAACCACTGAATTGACCGTCATTCTTCAGGGCCTTGATGGACCTGTTTTTACACAACCCAAATATATAACCATTTTGAAGGAGGGAGAACCCATTGGCACCAATGTGATATCAATAGAAGCAGCTAGCCCTAGAGGATCCGAAGCCCCAGTGGAGTATTATATTGTCTCAGTCCGTTGCGAGGAAAAAACTGTTGGACGGCTCTTTACTATTGGACGACGGAGTGGCATCATTCAGACTGCAGCCATACTGGACCGGGAGCAAGGAGCATGTCTTTACCTGGTGGATGTCTATGCCATAGAAAAGTCAACTGCCTTTCCCAGAACACAGAGAGCAGAGGTAATGATTTTGTCATTCCTTATGAATTATTTGTTGATTTTTTTGGGGGGGAAAGATCATTCTCTTTCTACTTGCTTTCTATAATGATTTACCTTTATTGTTGAATTGTTCATTTTACTGACAGGACCATATAAAAATGTTCTATCTTACAGACTAACAAGAAATACATACAGTTTAGCTTTCAACCTGATCAGAACCAAAGTATGAACACTTTTTACCTTGTATTTCATCTCATACCCTCTTATGTGTAAAGCTAAGGAGAATTCTTTAGCGATTTCAGAAGTTCAGGAAAAAATCCATTTATTCAAGTTAAATTACCTTATTAAACTAAATACCTCACAGTTAAGGAAGTCTACCAGAGGATGAGGAATTTCACACTTGAGAAATCTCTGTTCCACAATGAAGAACTGTGGTAGAAGTCAGCATTATAGCATGGCTTTCTAGGGGGGAGTGGCAATGGGCTGACAGTTTACATCAGGACAGTATTAACTTTCACATCCTCAGCAGTCTTGGCAGTTTCTTTATAGACAGTGACTAATTTTAATGTGCTGAGCCAAGTTTGGGGAGATTCCTGATTTCGTCTGCCTTCACGTTTAAGGCACTATCTTCTGACTTAACATAATCCTTTCGCTTCTCCCTTGAACTAAAGCATATAATGTGCTGTGAATGATCAGAGATTAGAAGCTGTTTCTGGAGACAATACCATATTGTTCAATGCCATGGTATAAGTACAAGTTGTTCTGTCTGCTGATAGGTTAGACACTAATGTTTCATAGCTTAAGCCAAGAATTTCAAGCTTGGCCTTTGCCGGGGTATATTTTTGACTATTACTACCTCAGTGTATCATTGATTTGCTTTTTTAATTGAACTGCTTCCAATGTTGTTTTGACCATCAACTAGAAACGATACAGCTATACCCCGGATGGCTCATTTGCTAGTTCCTAAGTTCTCTCTCCCCTTCAATATATCCCTTAAGATATTCTGGTGTCATTTAGCCAAAAATACAAAATATCAAATGTGGTTTGTGATACTTGGCAGGAACCCAGACACAACATGCTAGTGAATTTGAGGCTCATGTGTTTGTTTTCTTGCTTTCTTTTCTTTTTTATAGCTGTGAGGGGTTTCTTCATTTAAAATGTTCATTTATTATTATTATCTTTTTGAATCCCATGTGATCTTTTTTTTTTTTTTTCAAAACAGCTAGTTATGGCTCTTCTATTGATGAAGCATTATATTCATGGCCTAGAGAATATTAGACATATAATTAGAGATGTAATTCTTCATGGAGACATAATTCTTAGAGATATCATTCTAAGTGAAATTCACTTTTATCTTGTACACACAGCCCTGAAGAAACTTCTAGCCATATGTCCTCTTTTACCTAATTAGGTTTTTAACGATCTGAGATAGGTCTTACATACTGAGTTATTTGGTTTAACTCAGGCTATGATTTACATGTAATTTTATTTTGATTTGGGGTTATTCCTCTGCTAAACCCACTTCCTGGCTCTATTTTTCTTCTCTGGAATTATTTCTTAGATGAAGAGATTTAATTAGTTTAAAAATGGAAATACTTATTAAAGACAGGCAATTAAGGCGTTCTAGGCTTTAGAAAAAAATTTTAAACTATAAAACAGATTATGTTATTGGTTGTTGTTTGGTTAAAGTGTTTACCTTTGCTTGGCAATAAGAATAAATGTCCATTGTTATCGTTAGAAGATATATTTAGTCATACTATTTGCCCATTAGATATGCAAAAATTGACTTGGCTTAAACTTATTAAATAGTGCTGTCTCTTCATTAAACATGAGGTATAAAAGTAATAATTATAGATCATTTTGTTAATAATAGGTGATAATATGTCTGTTATTTTTTAACCTCAAATAACACCAGTATGAAAACTTATTCATATTTGCTATAACTTCTTTAAAGATCTGGAGAGAATTCACCATGATGATTTTTTTAATGAGAAAAAATTGTTTGTCAGGGTATCTTCTGTGAACTAAAGTGCTGAAATTGTAGACCAAGTTTGAGTTCCCAAGCTCCAACCACTCCTAAAATTAAAAGCAAATGTGTTTCTCCAAAGAATATTGAAAGCAGTAGTTGGGAGCTAGAATTTCATATTATTATTGGTTGTATCTTTCAATTGTATACAATAAAGTTTCTTTTTTCCTTCTGCTCAAACAATTAATTTACCATGATTCTGCAAAAAGAAGCTATAAATTACCTAGGGTTGTCAGAGGTGATTTTTCAATTGTTCGTTTCCAAGTGCAAACTTTGCTCCAATGTATTTTTTAACAATTTATTCCTGTACATTGATAGGAGTCTGGGTTGCTTACTCAGGTTTCTGGCTAGAGTCATGGCTGATCACATTCCATGGACAGAGGGTCAGTGGTAAAAGAGAAATGATTTAATCTGCATTCTTTTTCAAGCTCTGACACTTGTGTGGAGGGGGAAGGGTCTTGGGGATTTGGCTCCAGTACTGTTCCTTTTGGAGACTGTCCAATTGAACACCTTCACCTCCCCTACCTATCATAGCTAAAACTTTGCTATATATGAGTGTCTTTGAAGGATGGCTTTGTGCTGCAGACACAAGGTTTATTATCTTTTCGTTTTGCATCTTTGTATTCTCAGAAGAGTCTTGATTATGTTAGAATAGCTCATATACATTTTGTACCTCTTTTCTACCTTCAACAACAAAAAATAGAGATGTAGCACATCCACAGGCATTTCCTTCTTAACGTGTTTTATGGGAACATGCAACTTAGGGACTGGGTTGGACTTTTGAAGGTCAGAGGCTTTGTCTCATTGGTCTTTATGATCTCCTAGTATAATATTTCCTGGATAATAATAATATCTCCTAGAGTCTGGTATATTGCCTGATGTATAGAAGGTGCTCAGTACATGTTTGCTATATGAGATGATAGAAGAGCTAAGGCTGGTACATGTGTTCTTGTGTCTCAGGAATAATCAACAGAGAGAAGCAGGGGGAATGGAGGGGGCTATTAGTAAGTTTGATCTTATCATTAATTGAACTAGGGACATAAAGACATACCAGTTATCTCTGTTCTACAAATGAACTGAGAATTGTCAGAAAGCTCAAAGAAGAAAGAAGAATTTAGGTGGGTAGTCCCACATGGAGCTTAGCATTTAAATCGAAAGAAATCCTATATATACTTCCAGGTTGCAGTTCTCAAATTGCTTGGCCTCAGGACCCCAAAGAGCTTTGGCTTGGGTGTGTCTTATCTATTGATATTCATGTTATGAACATTAAAATTGAGAAAATCTTGAAATATTAATATCTTTTAAAATTATAGTAACCATATAATATATATTTGTTAATAAAATAACTTCATTTTGTCAACCCTAAGAACTAACAAGAAAGACACATTATTTTATGTTTTCATAAATCCCTTTAATATTTAGATTAAGAGAAGAGAGCTGGGTTTGTTCTCAAATCTTATTTTGTCTATTGTAATATGTTGTTCTGGTTAAAATATATGAAAATAATCTATCTTCTCTTAGACAAAGCTGGATAAGAGAGAGATATTTTGATATCCTTTTCAGATAACTGTTGATTTTCTTTTGATACTGTATCAGAATTTCACAAGTGGCTGTTTCTTAAAACTTACTTGCAATAAGGAATCTGAAACCCTACCATTGAATTTTTCATACTTTGTTCCATGAAAATATTGATCTACCTTGGTTTATGAATGGAAATTTTACCTATGTATGACTTAGAAACATCAGATACTGGTCATTTGGAAAATATTGGTATAACTGATAAGGATCTTATCAAAAGAGCCTTTACATATATTGACTCACAACCTCATGGTAATGGTTCAGAGTTTTCCAAATTTGAATTTTCACTTGAAAGCTCAAATTTTATCATTAATAACATATATTGCTAGTTGTTTCCTGAAGTATCAGGCTCCCTTTGTTCATTTCAAACAAACAAAAAATGTCTGCCATTTTTTAAAAAAAGCATGGTTTCTCTATCAGTTGTTTTTTTCAAGGAAAAATTGTATTGCAAAAATAAAGCACTAGTTCAGCTTGCAACTTAATCCATCACACACATGCTTTTCTTTGAGACCACTGTACATAGGTACAGATTAATGGCTCTTTGTTCATGTTTCACTGTTTGTCACCCCAAATACTGAAAAGACATTGGTATTTAAGAGTTGAGATTTAATAAAATTAATAATTTACTGTTTCCTCAAGGAAAAGTCTTTAGTTTTTAAGTGAAACTGGCGTTTTATTTTCACTGTGACTAGTAAGTGAATAATACAATTACACCTGAAATACTTTGGAGCTACTGCTTGGCTTTATGCTAAGGTATCAGCAGTTTTACCAGCTATCAGTTTTGCACCTCTAGTGTAAATGCCAACACAGTGAACAGGCAAACACTGCTTTGTATTATTATGAATACAGTTTTGATTTCCCAGGTGTCTTTAATGGGTCTCTGGTATGCCTAGGGCACCATCTTCTGTGGTGAGAGGACCATTGGTCTAAGTACTGACATTTTTGCAATTCAGTAAAAATAGTAAGACAACTAGAAATAGTCTATTAAAAGTGTGCTTAGAATATTAAGTGAACAAATTATGGTTTTTTAAAGATTAGAAATGAATTTTAGCAATTGATAATAAACCAATTTATTTTCACAATGAAACCATCAAGATTTCCAAGAAAAATGGTGGAAACATTTGTAGTTAATACTGAATATCAAGCTTAGAAATACTTTTCTTCCAGACTGTTCAGGATAAAGGTGAGTAAGCCTTACATTCAATGCCTGTATATCTTGTGTGTCATTCCTCACAGGCAAAATATAAGCAAAGAGTTGAATATTTAATAATAATGGTAATAATTATTATAAAATGTATTGAGTGTTACTGTGTTCAGTAATTGAGCTGAGTACTGTGTTTCTTCAGCAATTTTATCATTTGAGCCTCACAACATGTCATTATCCCTCCCTCTTTGTAGTTGTGGAAGCAGTCTCAGAAAAGTTAAGTAATTTGTTTAAATTCAGATAGATAGAAAGAAAACCACATCCAGACTTGTAGTCCCTTATCTGAGTTCATAGTTACTCTCCTATAAAGTCAGGACAGTCTGTGGCCTTAATCAAGAGAAGGACCTTTAATATGATGGATACAACTGTATATGTAAGCTTTTAATAACCTTGTTTTTATACCCTTTTTTTTGGTGTTAAAAAGTCTTTTTGAAAAGTGGTATTATGTATTGTCTGAACCAAGAGAAGTATGGCTTCTGCTGCCTCAGTCAAGACCTTCAGCAGATGCTATTCATTCCTATGGGTCACTTACTGATAAGAACAAGGACACCAGTTTGAGGACATGTGGAGGAGTTTCTGGAACAGGGAAGAGGCTGAGAACATGAGAGGGGCCTTGGAGACAAAGGGAGGCATATTCGGTGACTTTTCTCACCCACAGTATTCTGCAGATTGGAACCAGTCGCTATACATTATGAAGGTAGAGAATCCATTTTTGGATTTTCAGATGATAAATCTTACTCTCCTAAGAAATAATGGTGAAATTGTGTGGATGACTTGTGAAGACTACATGAAAAGGAGGAAAACATTTTCTTACTTTCTCAGCTTTTGACTTCCATGGTGTTTATTTTTTTAATAGTCTATGATTATTTTCTGATTTTGTTTTTTCCCTGTTGGTATGTTTTTGAATTTGTTAAACAAAACACTGTGACTTAAAGGGCTCTATAAATTTCCAAGTCATGTACACAGATAGGGAATACTGATGAATGATTAAGCTCATACTGCATAATTTCATATATGGCTTCAAGATACTCAATGTCCTCGCTCTCTTTTGGTTACAGATTTCCATAATATAATTTATCTTCTGACAAAGTTATTGTTTATTTCTTTTTTTGCCTTTATTAAAATCCAAATTATTTTTATCCTTTTTTTTGTTTCACTATATGTTGAAGCAACTACCCTAAGAACAGTTTTGAAAAAATGTTTATGTACTTCATGTTTTGTGAAATCAATTTTTCATTGCATTGTCTGCATCTTGCACTTTGTCATCATTACAATGAAAAACTGCCAAAGAACCTCGTTAGCTGTGAGGGATTGTTGAGTTAGTGACTGTAAAGGATTCCACAGGCTCTGAAGTGTGTCCTCTCTTCTAAGAATTAATAAATCTAAGATGTGGCTCTTTATAATAACCATGACATTAGGTAGTATTCAAAATTAGGAGCTTGGGAGTGAAAATTGGGAAATAGTAACTGGCAAATGATATGGTCAAAATAAAGCGTTTCTTAAAGTGTCCTAGATATGGAATATGGTAAATATATTCTATTGCTTTCAGGCTTTAAGTAGTCTTTGACAACATATGGCTGATTTTAATACTATAATAAGTGAGGAGAGAGTATGAATAATGCAGAGAAATGAAAATGAAAAAAATCCTATTAGGCAAATATTATTTATAAAATGTATGCATGTAACATATTAAAATATACATAATGCCATGTACTAACATCTTTGCAACCACTGTACAAAGTTGTATGCAACCATCATACAAAGGCTGATGGATTTTCCCTGGTATTAAAATCCTGAGACAGAATAGGACAATAGGCCACGAAGATAACACGATCTAATTGGAAGATACTTTATATGTGGACTTCCCTTGTGGCTCAGCTGGTAAACAATCTGCCTGCAATGCGGGATAACTGGGTTCGATCCCTGGGTTGGGAAGATCCCTTGGAGGAGGGAAAGGCTACCCACTCCAGTATTCTGGCCTGGAGAATTCCATGAACTGTATAGTCCATGGGCTCGCAAAGAGTCGGACACAACTGAGTGACTCACTTTCTTTCTTTTATGTGTGGTGTCCAGGAATTGACTATAGGGACGCAGAGTCCAGACATATATCAATATTTAGGAAACAATTGGGAGTTAAAACCAAGTTTTAAGGTATTCAGAAAATGTTGAGAAACATTTATAAACTCTGACAGCAGGCAGTTGGGAGCCAATGGCATTGTTATGGATTATTTGTTTCAGGTTACTGACATTTTTTGCTAACATTTTATCATATGTAGATTCTAATATATATAAAGTGCTTATATTATGTCAGACACTGGTGAGCACTGGGCAATGTCCTGCCTTCACAATAATCTGTGACATCTCACCATTTAACAAATGAGGATACTGAGGCTAATGAAAGTCAAGTTTATGGGGCTTGGTTATGGTGGAAGTGGATTTGAACCCAGCAGTCTGACTTGAGTATGTATGTTTAATCCCAGCACAGAATGTCATAACGATGGTTGATACTTTCTGTACTCTCATAGGCATTCAGACTTTACTGTGTAAAAAGTTGTTTTCATATTTTTATGTTCCTTCATACTAGTGACTGGAAAAATAAAGGGTAAAGTGAAATTTAAAGACTCAATAGTAGGATAACTGTTGTTGTTGTTGTTTAGTCGCTAACTTATTTCCAACTCTTTTCAACTCCATGGAATGTAGCCCACCGGGCTCATCTGTTCATGTCATTTCCCAGGCAAGAATACTGGAGTGGGTGGCCATTTCCTTCTCCAG
This sequence comes from Cephalophus harveyi, assembly GCA_006410635.1. Classification (NCBI taxonomy): domain Eukaryota; kingdom Metazoa; phylum Chordata; class Mammalia; order Artiodactyla; family Bovidae; genus Cephalophus; species Cephalophus harveyi. Next base: position 920,634 of record SJYT01030898.1, read on the forward strand.
GGTACCTTCCCCACCCAGGGATCAAACCCATGTTTCCCGCGTTGACAGGCTGATTCCTTACCACTGCACTATGTGGGAAGCCCAGTAGGATTATATAGGTACTTCTCAATCTTTATCTAGGTTACACTTGAATAAATGAACCTGTAGTGTCAGTTCTTCATTTTATTTTCTTCAGCTTTCAGTGAAAATATATTTCCATTCTTCCACTTACTGCCTCATTTACTTTCTTCCCTTTTCAGCAAAATTTTTGAAAGAGTTGCCTATACCTGTCTTCTTTCTTCTCTTTGTCTCATAAATCCACCCTCATCAGGCCTAGCTTCTGTGACTCTAGTGAAATTGTTGTTACCAATGTCTCAATAATAGCCACATTTTTACATCATTGGGCAATTCCCAGTGCCCATTGTATATGTACTTCTAAGTCATAAGACTCTGGGGAGTTTTATTCCATTTCTTGGACCTTTTCAGCCTTCTTCAACAACTTCTCTCCATGCCTTCAAATTTCAAATGTTGGAATATCCCTGGAATCAATTCTTGAAAAACTAGTGCTTTTTAATCTATACTTATCCCCTGGAAGATGTCAATCAACTCATGATTTTAAATAACATATACATAGATGACTCCAAAATTTTGTCTTTACCTTGTATAGCACTCCTGAATTCCATATTCATATAAAAAAACACTTACATGTTTGAATAGTTTCTCAATAGATGTTTGAAGTTAACATTTCCAAATCTGAGCTCCTGTATCTTCCCCAATAAAAACTGACTCAACCATTAACCATCTCCTCCTCCTTTGATGGCAACCCCAATCTTCTAACTGCTCAGGTCAAAATCTGGAGTTATTCTTTGACTTCTCACTTTTCTCAATCTGTGTGTAATCTGTCAGTTAATCTTGGCTCTCTCTTAAAAATATATCTGGAAACTGATCTTTTGTCATCACTTACACTTTAACTCCCTTGGTCCAAAACACCATCATCCTTCCCTTGAATTGTTGAAGACATCTTCTTACCGATCTCCAGCATTCTTTCCTATTCTTCTTCCTTGAGTATTTACTTTATTCATACTGGCTTCTTGCTGGGTCCCAGAACTTGCTAGGCACACACCTACCTCAAAACTGTTGCTCCTGGCTCCTCCCTTTCCATAGAATGCCCTTTCCTCCAGATAGCTATTTGGATCGTTTTCTCCCGCACTTCAAATATTTGCCAGTATCTCTCATTCTAAGTGAGAATTAAACTTTATTTTCTAACTTAGTCCTATAGCCCCACCTGCTCCCATTCTGCCTGATCTTTATTTCCCTTCTGTGGTGTTTCATCTTCCTCCCCCATAGAATTGATCAGCCTCCTTCACTAGCTTTTTCTCGACTCCCAAGATGCTAAGTGCTGAAATGCACTGGAATCAGTTCTCGAAATTCGCTTTCTAATCAATTCCGTTCTCCTGAGGTGAGGAGTCCAACCAATCTCATTGCTTTAAATAACATACATACACTATACAGATAAGTGCATATATAAGTGCATGTACATGATATGATTTGCTGATCCATAATTTTGGTTATGTTTTATCTGTCTTCTTCCACAAGGGGAGGTATTTGGAGGTATGCTGTGTTCACTGATGTAGCTTAAGAGCACAGAAGGTTACTTGGAACATAGTAAGCACAAAGTAAATTTTTGCTGAATGAATGAATGAACAGATCAACTGACCTCCCTGCTTCTGTCTTTGATCTCTTTTATCTAGTCTAGCAGAAGTGATCCTTTAAAATGTAGGTGAGACCATTTCACTCACTTTTTCAAAACCCCAGGCTTTGCACTTCACTTGTTGTAAAGCCAGATCTTTAGAGTGAGCCCCAAGGCCCTATGAGACCCTCTCATCAGTGACTTCCTGACATCTCTTCCCCTGGATCTCCGTCCCTGACCTTACTCAGCAGTCTCAGTGTGGGCTCTGGCCAGGCCTTGGGTGCTCCTACCTCATGCCTTGTACTGGCTGCACTCTCAGCCTCAACTGCTTGCTGAGCGCTTTTCTTACCTCTTTTCTCAAAGTCACCTTGCAGAGTTTTCCTTCCCTCCACCTTCCTTTTTCTCTTTCCTTCTTCTTGTTTCTTCTTAGTCCCTATCATCACCCAACAGAATACATATGTTACTTCTTTATTTTGTTTATGGTGTGTCTTCCTTCAAAAATATATGTTCCACCAGGGGAAAGGTTTTCTGCTCTTTATTATTGTTGTATTCCCAGCACCTTCAATATGTCTGGCTCAGGGCAGACACTCAGTAAATCTTTGATAAACTAAGGAATTACTGTTGAACATGCTGCAAATATGCTGCCTAAGGGCCAGGAGCTCAGTCAGTGAAGCGTGCTGAAGGAAAGGAGTCATTTTTCATGTCTCAAGCCAAGCCATGGAGCTTCTTCTGAAATTAGTGAAGCTAGCTAATTATCCAGGACTGATTTTCCTGGATTAAATTCCCGTGGCTGCGTGATGTGAGTGGTTAAAAACCTGTAACTCAATCTCTAGAAATCTGTATTGCCTAAAGTACCGTGAGATCACTAATGCTTATTTTATAGACATTTTTGGTCAAGTAGAACATTTTAGAATATATATAAAGTAGATATGTCACTGTATTCCCATGACTTCTCATATCCTTAGAACTTATCAAATTTTGCTTTAAAGAGCAAATCTTAATTTATTATGAACCATGTTGCTCTTTCTGCTAAGAAGCAGAATAGCAATATTCTACTTTGGATATTGATAAGTTTAAGTGCTATTGTTCTTTTTTTCAAATTTACCATCCTTGCTCAATATTTAACATCAATGATATCAGTAAACTTGACTAATAAAGTACGGCAAAGGAAATATTATTTAGCATTTCATTCGGACTGAAGTTTAGGTGAAAGAGTGCAGGTTTTTGATTTGGAAGAAGCTTGATTCAAACATTGCCATGATTACTCTCTGAATTTCATTTTCCTCATTTGTAAAATGGATATGATTACCTTTTTCAAGGCTTCTTGTATGAGTAGGGAAAAAAAGGCGCTCACTAAAATTTGTTAGTTTCCTTGCTCTTTCTTTCCAAAGTACAGATATACACAGAAGGATCAACATTAAAAAAAAAAAGCTTTCTATTTCTAAAGTGCTTTAAAGTACTATTTTTCCTATTTTCCCCTTGATTTCCCTAACAAGTCTGTGAGGAGGCAGATAAGGTGTTTTTTGCTTCATTTATTGGAAGAGACACAGAGAATATCATGACTTGTATATGATCACAAACCTAAACTAACATTCAGGTTTTCCTGACTTTGGTCCACATGCTTGGCACTAAATCACACCGCTCAGTCTGCAGTTATGTTGGTGCTATTTATTCATTCATCATTTTATTATTGTTGACATAATTCAGTAATAGTTATAGTCTCTTAAGGGAATTAATTTACTAATCCAGAAACTTGGTTGAGAGGCTTAGTTGCTTATGAAACAATCAAATTAAAATAGATTATTCAGTGTCTGTTTTATCTTAAAACCTTCTCTTTTATTTAGATGAGAAATGTTCATCTCTCAGTTGTCAAATATTGACTATCATGGAATCATGTGTGTTCACCTGAGAATCTATTTTGAAATTTTTTGGTCCATTACTTAATGTAGTTCTCTTCATTGAAGTCAAACTGACTGGTCCCATCAAATAAAGGTAAAACTATCTTTTCTTCAAAACTACTTTGTTTTCTGTAATACATATAAATTCTGGTAACTTCTTTGGTGTAAGTTTTCTAATTCATAATTAAAACATTTCCTTGAAAAGAAAAATGCTGTATTACATTCTGAAATTGTTCAAAATAAGCAAACATCCATAGTAGATATGCTTCCCTTCTGCTTGGCATAGCGGTCTGTTGTATGTAACTTTGTCTTTTAGTCAAAATGTTTACTCTTTATGTTTATAGACACATCCACTTCATGCTACAGTGGGTTTGAAGCAGGTTACAACATATATATATATATATGTATATATATATATATACACACACACACAAAGAAAAGGATGGTGGAATAGTTAAATGAGTCTCTGGGAAGCAAAAATAAGTATAACTAAAAAAATAATCCTGGACTACATAAAATTAGCATACAGAAAATGTATGACTTAGATAGGCCACTAAATTATATTTAGTTTGCTAAAGGCCAGATTAAACAGAGATATAAGATCAGGTAGGTAAGCCATGGTGTCTTCAATTAAGCAAGCACATATACACAAAAGGCAGTTAAAAGAAATACAGATTTTCTAAACCTTAAGGACCTAAGAAGAATTTATCTCACAGATGCTCAAAAGAGATCTATGTTTAACTGATGGTTTTCTCAATGGTACTTTTACTAATATAGTGACACATTTTCAATATCTCTTATTTTGATGTCTTTTAGAATGTACTTATGACAAATTGTAAAAGTATGATTCTACCAAACTATTGGTGGATCCAAAGAAAAGCCCCATTGGTAATGTGCTCTTGTTTGGCTTTATTTCATGTAGTGAATTAATATTTTATAATCAGATGAAGAACATTCCTACTGGGGCTTTCACATTAGCATTTCTGTAGCACATCACAGGGATAACCTGACCACTTGGGTTTCAGTAAGATTTTAGCTTAATCAATTCATGAGGGATTTTTACTTGTATTCTTTAAAGTTTCATTTAAGACAGTTACTTAAAAGGCTTGGCCCAAATCTAGCAACCTGTATCTTAGGTTGTGACCATTTCTTAGAAACATAATTGAATTACCAAAGTTTACTTGAATTAATTATATTGCTTTATTGTAGTGTTTTTCCTCACTACTAGCTGCATGCCAGCCCTTTAATTGCTACAAAAAGTTGACTCAGTCTCTTTTTTTAAGACGTAACTTCAATTCTCCACTGCAAAGATTAAAATACTAATTTATTTGTATGACTAAATGGGACAGAACTGTCTGTGTTGCATCTACAGCTTAGTATTTTATTACCTTGCATAATAAAACAGGCAAAGTTATTTATCCACTGAAGTTGTAGTTAATTACAAGTAAGTAATGAATCCTTAGGATTTCAAGTCCAGGGCCTGGCAGATTTAGAACACACTTGACCCCTGACTTGCTGGAAAATGTAGGATGTGGGAGTAAAAATTTTCTTTATAGGACAAGATGTTTTGTGATGGGAGGGACCACATAAGCTTGCCAAAACTTTGGGTCAAACTGAGCGCAGATGGCCATAGCTGATAGAAGTGTCTATTACTGTATTTTCTTCTAGGCACTTTTCTGCCTATGTGTCACTGTGTTTATACTAAAATGAAGAATTTTTGCTGCTCAGCAACCAAGAAAATATACATTTAGAGAATAAACTTTTTGTTAAGGAAAAAAAATTGGTAGTTTTAGATGTTGGATAGCAGAAGATATAAGGAGGTGTTGCTTCGAGACGTATTAACGTTAAGCAAAGGCAGTTCTCCAGGAGAAAGGTCTTTGTTATACATGTCTAAAATTAAATAAATCACATTATACATTCACTTCTTAGCTTGTCCCTACCTTGTACCTCAAATACTACTTGAAACAAAAAGTGGCCTAAGGAAATACATTATGTTAGTTGATATAACTTCTTATAATATACAGGGTAAACAGTTGACAAAGGGAAAAATCTAAATTTTATTTTCTGACCTTAAGTGTTTCTAAAAATAATTATTTTCAATCCTTAATTAAAGGATTTAATATGTACTTCAATTTCTGAAGAAGTTCAATGTTATTCTTAATATTGAGTATTATTGAGTGCATTGCATGATTAAATACTGAAATAAGCATGAATTTGAAGGTCAGACTAATTTTGTTCAAATCCTGGCTGTACCTTTTCAAGCTTTGTGACCTTGAAGCAGAAGTTAAACTTCTCTGAGCTACAGCGCCTTCATCTGGTAAAAGGAGAGAATTCTAACTACTTACCTTAACTACTGTACACAGCATCGCATATTTTCCTAAAAGTCTGTTTGGTTTACTTTTATTGGTGCTACATTCACTTATTTACTCTTTATTTACTGATTTACTCCTGTGAGGTCCAGAAGACAATGATTAGAAAGGAAAAAAGTGTAAACAGCTATGAGGCATGTAAATAGCTACTGTTCATGCATAAATTGTGATGACATTTCAAATGATGCCATGTGGATGGGGAACAAAACACAACTTACAAATTATATTTCCTAGTTTAAAGGAAATTACTAAGGAAGCTCATTAGAAAATACCTCTCTGGTTATTTTCTCCATTATAATATATCTGGCAAAAAAATAACTTTTTAAATGATGGTGACTAATAAGCTGAAAAACATACCTCAGCAAAGAAAGGTTATTACCTAAGTTAAGGAAATGGAGGTAGTTTTTACATTGTTTATTTGCCTATAATTTAAATAAATTTCAGGATTCTTCTTTTAATTTTAATATAATGTGAAACCAGATAAGTGTCATCCAATTTATGGACTGTGTTCTGTTAAGAGTATCAAATATTAGAGTCATTTTAAAACACAGGCAGGCTACCTGAGAAATGCAATAAAAATAAAAACTTTATTGAAAGACAGGCTGTTAGAAATTAGACATCAGAACATATTTAAGGTGTAAAATACCTTTATTTCATAATTGAAATATCTAGAAGAGACATAATTTTAAATATTCCACAATGCATAGTATGCACTGCAATTTTACAAGTTTTATTTCTAAGGAAAATTGTTTTAGAAACTATTCCATTTTCTCTGTGCTTTTCTGAGTTAGTTAGTTGTCTTCTTTCTGTCCTAATGGAGGAAATAAAACATGGTACTGCTCTCTTTATGTGCCTGATCTGAGGTCAAGGCACTCACATTGCAATAGTTTTGAATGTACCATGATTATGAAGGCAAATAAATTTAAATAGAACTGGAGTGATAGGAAGATACCAGTTTTTGTTGATTTCCAACTTGTGTCAGACACTGTACTATACACTTTACAGATATTATCTCATCTATTCCTCTCAAAAATTCTTTGAAGTGCATCTCAGTGTCTCCATTTCACAGATGAAGTATCAAGGACCACAACAATTTGAGTAAATTGTTCTGTGGTAAAGCTGGATTTGAATTCACTGGTTTCAAAGCTTTTTTCTTTCTACCACACTCTACTGTTGTTTAATTATTATAAATTATTATCTGCTAAGGTAATAGAAAGAATGAGATAGACAGAAAAAACACCATAAATATAAAAGAAGGCATCTGAATCTTGACCTGTAGCATAGCCAGCCCAGATCTTTTTTTGTTTGTAATATTTATATAATGAATATTCAATTTTTAAAAACTAAAAAATATAATCAAATGATTTTTTGAAGAGTTAATAATCTCCCTTCAAAGAATATTACTTGCTTCAAAGATTAACCATGAGTCACATTAAAAGGCAAGACACGCTGAGAAATCACAGAAAATTTCTATTTGCTAAGATTTGAATTTACGATTCATTGTCATTGTTCAGTTGCCCAATCATGTCCAACTCGTTGTGACCCCATGGACTGCAGCACGGCAGACTTCCCTGTTCTTCACCATATCTTGAAGCTTGCTCAAACTCATGTCTGTTGAGTCAGTGATACCATCCAACCATCTGGCCCTCTGTTGTCCCCTTCTTCTCCTGCCTTCAGTCCTTCCCAGCATCAGGGTTTTTTCCAGTGAGTTGGCTCTTCGCATCAGGTGGCCAATGTATTGTAGCTTCAGCTTCAACATCAGTCCTTCCAATATTCAGGGTTGATTTACTTTAGGATTGACCGATTCATCTCCTTGCAGTCCAAGGTATTTTATGATTAACTGAATTAAATTAGATGTTAAACTAACTTTGAAAGGGACATTTCTTTCATTGATATACCTAAACAGATATCTTAATTAAACACTCAAAAATGAATGAATCAATTTCTGCTTTTAATAATGGGTTAGAAGAAAGAAAAAATAACATATTCAATGTCAATTTAGTAACTGATAATTAATATGGATTTAGTCATACATGGAAGAAGGGGCAATATGGAGCCTATACTTATAAATACATTTAAACATCTATGTATGTATATATAACCAGGTATATTTATATGCAGATTGCATTGAAGATCAGTGCTATTTCATGTGTAGAGTCTTCATTATCAAGCCAGGTGAACAAGAAGACTATTGAATTCAAATATAGCAAACAGTGGGAAGAGCAAGTACTTTTGGTACAGACACTAGGGTACAATTCATGATCTTAGGGAAGCTGTCTAATATGTTAGTGTGTCAGTTACCTCTTTGTGAAATCTATTTCACAGACCAGTTTTGAAAAATGTACCCAGAATGTTCACCCCAAATAAGTATATAGCTCATCTCCCTCTCACCTTTTTCATTTGCATAGATGCTAACTTTGTCATAATCCAGGCATGATAGCAAGGTTACAGCATTGAGAGGTACATAAAAGACACCTCATGTTTTCACCTCTGCTTTTAAATGAGAGCAAATTTGGGAGCTATCCTGCAGCATTTCTCGGAAGAGAATTCAAACAGGATTTCCAGTTTTCTTCTGAGATGGAAGATGAACACAGAAACAGAAGCATTATTGCTCTTTCTCCTGTCCATTTGCCCAGGTGTTTGTGTTCAACTTGGGGCTTCCCTGCTGGCTCTGATGGTAAAGAATCCGCCTGCAATGCAGGAGACGGAGGTTTGATCCCTGGGTCAGGAAGATCCATTGGAGAAGGGAATGGCAACCCCCAGTATTCTTGCCTGGAAAATCCTATGGACAGAGGAGTCTAGCGGACTACAGTCCATGGGGTTGCAAAGAGTGGGACATGACTGAGTGACTAACACTTTCACTTTTTTTTCCCATTATGTTCACCTTGCTAAAATCTTTTTTTCTACAGCAATCAAGGACTTCTACATAAGAAAGGACCTTGGTCTTATTGTGAATAATTTATTTGCCTCTGTATTACCTTCCCATCCTTAACTTTCATCCCAGTCTTCAATATGCTAAACATGGTGTTTAGTATTGGAGATTCAAATTTTCATTTTACAGATCTGTGCCTTCGAGGACAAACAGTCCAACAGGAACACAAACATCACACAAACCATTATCAGAACATGTAGAAGATTGCTGTGATTAAATAAAGTTTTACCAATTGATCATAGTGACTGGTTACACACAATTGAGATTATTTATCTTACTTAAGAATTCAATTTTTGTACTTCATAAGGGGTTGTCTGCAGACTTTAAATTATTAGAAGTGGAATCATTTCCTTGGTCTATCTTCTGAGAAGAAAGCTGTAAGACAAAACCTATCTTTAATATTTTTCTATTTTTAAAATGTTTTATATGAGAACTCATCGTACAACTAAACCGAGTTTAATTTAAAGTATATCCATCTTGAGCCTTACCCCAGAGATACTGTAGTATCAAGATGCTCTTAGGTAGTGTAAGGCTGCCCCTCAGTCCTAATGAGCCTCCTGTCCTCGCTTCCCACTAGGACACTCGTCCATTCTGGGCTTATGCCTGCCCTTAGAAGCAACCTTTGCTCAAAGAAGCCTCTATGCATGCTTATATTGATTCATCTGTCTTCAACATTATTTCTGTCACTGATAATGTTGTTAAACAATAACAGCATGGTTATTAAGCAGTGATCATTAAACAATAATAGAAACTACTCCTAAAATAATTTAAACCATTTGTTAAGAAAAGATGATGAATTGTGCTCTTTAATTCAAATATCAAAATAACACTGTGAAATAGATGATATAACTGCTATTTTCTTGGTGGCTCTGTGATAAAGAACCCATCTGCCAATGCAGGAGATGCAGGTTTGATTCCTGCTTTGGGAAGATCCTTTAGAAAAGGAAATGGCAACCCAATCCAGTATTCTTGCCTGGGAAATCCCACAGACTGAGGAGGCTGGTGGGCTCCAATCCTTGGGGCTGCAATAGGGCCCGTCATGACTTAGTGACTGAGCACGCACTCATGCACCACTCTTTTATAGATGAGAAAACCCAAGCCTAAGGAAAGATGAATTTACACTCTTTGGGGACTTCGTTGGTGGTCCATTGACTCTGTGATCCCAGTGCAGGGGGTCTATGCAACTATGAATTCACACATCACAACTGAAGATCCCACAACTAAGACTGGTACAGCCAAACCAATCAATAAATAAAAATAAATATTAAAAACAATTTACTCCTTTTGGGTCATACTATTAGCAAGGCATAAAACCCAAACTGGAGCCCAGGCACTGTAAAACCTATCCCTATTAGTAGCACATGCTAATGAAATTTCTGATAGACATTAGTATGGGAACTTTTAAATAAGAAATTAGTATTTTCACTGTATGTGGTATATTGTTTGTATAATTTTATGTGTTTATTGCATAGGTAGAATTTGAGATCACTTTAAGTCTTTTTGGGAATAAGTCATAAATTAAAAGATAGATTGAATGTAAAAGCAAAATTTTAATCAAATGAATCTGGAAAGACAGTCTTTGAAATATCACTAACTTGTGCAAAATATGAGCATGTATGAAAATATTTTCTTCAACTTATTTTTCCAAGAGCTTTTATTGTTTTATTTTGTATATTCAATAAACAAAATTCAAACTTTTAAAAATATTCCATTTTCATATAGTGATACATTTTAGTTTGATTAGTTCTCAGAACATAATGCACATGAGGATTCCTCATGTGGATGCTTATTTAAAATGAAAATTATTTTTTAGAAGATTCAAGGAATGTCCTTGGATCATGTCATTTCAACAAGCCCCTCAAGTGATTCTGATGCCAATTTCCTCTGATGTCTTTGTGAAAAGCCTTTCTTCTTTAATTGGTTAGGTTTTTTAAAAAGAGATTAATTATACTTTTGCAAATTTGGAAACTTCTCTGAAGTGATAGTAATAACAGTAAGATCAACACAGGGAGCCCCAGTGGAAAATTACCTTTTCCTCTTTAACAGCCTCTCAAAAATACTAGACTCCTTTGGATTTAGTTGACAAGCTATAATAAATGTCTCCAGAAGCTAATGAAATACTAAAACATTAATTGAATAAGTAAAAATGTATACAGCTCTATTTATTAATTAAACTCATGTAAATATATTATAAATAGTTAAACAGCATTCAGAATCCCCTCACTGCCTTCTCAAAAATTACCTGTCACAAGATAGCTTCTATTTATTTATTTGTTTTATACATTTGTGGTACATTTAGAAAGGAGATATAATGATAGATTTTTGTTGGTACAGCTAAACTTTCAGAGATTGAATTGTCTTATGAAAAGCAATAATTCCCAGAGAGATCCAGGAAAAAAAACCAATATGAAAGTACTAAATAATGTTCCAAGTACAAGGGAATGGCTCTATGAGTCAACCCTAGAAGAGTATGTTTAGAAGGACCTTAAATAAGGACTTTTTGCTTTAAAAAGAATGGATAAATGGTGCTTTGCAAAATACATGAGGTGACCTGAGGCAGTAGGTATATAACAGTTTATGCTAATATTAGAGATTTACATTTAATAACAAATAATATATTATGTACTTGACTGACTTGAGAAAGACCTCTTAGTTTTTCATATTATGGTTCTGTAACTGTGGAATTATTATCAGCATAGAGGCCCAAAGTATCATTAGTTCTGGTCTTCTGAGAAGTGAATGCAGGGTATAGTAATTTCCACTTATGAGAAAATAGATTAATAATTAATAAAACTTTAACAAGATTTTAGGATCCTTCCTTTGCTCAATTATTCTTTTTAACTTCTGACAATATGTTGCACAATGTCTTTTAATTCATATATGTTTTCTTTTCCCTTATCCAAAAAGCATTTACATTTACAAATAAGAGTATTTTTACCTGCCCACTCAAGATACAATCAGTAACATTCTAGATGAAGAGTAAGAGAACAAGTGGAAAAAAATGCAGTTTAGCGTAATTGAAACATGTGCCTAGCCATCTGGAGCACTTCTGCATAATATAAAGACATTTGGCATTTTAAATAAAGGATTTTGAATTAAACCAGAAATCTTTTGTGTCTTCCAAAGACATTGATTTATTGAGACTATGTGTGGCTTTCCCTCATATCCAAAAGATTAATGATTTCCTAAATGTTCTTTCATTCCTTCTTTTTATAAAATGAATACATACAGTTAAGCAAAATGACATCCTTGAGGTTATATGCACAAAGGTGACAGAAATATTGCAAAGTATTTTATTTCAACAATAAATCAAATGATACAAAGTATAAATTTCCCCACACGGAAAAAAATGAGCTTGTTATTAAATGTTGATTGAATAAATAAATGAGTAACTATGTGATTATCTTCATCTTGCATGTAGGTTGTTTTTATGAAATGTATTAAAGAGTACTATAAAATAATTCTAACTTTTGATCTATAAATTTCTAAAATATCAGCATGGTGATTATTATCGATAAAAGTGAGGGATCAAACAAATCTGGTCTTGCCAATATGAAGTAGTTTTCTGATATAAAGGAATTTTTAAGAGTATAATATTTATCAAGCATCAGTTCAGTTCAGTTCAAGCATAAATAATACTAAATCTTAGAGTTCAAGTGATTAAAAATACCTTTATATAATGAAATTGAAATTGCTATTGTTTTATTACAATAGCTC
>SJYT01030898.1:933426-990662 GCA_006410635.1 Cephalophus harveyi
TAGATGTGTATAAGAGACAAGCTCTTGGTATTTCACTTTTTGAAAATTTAAAATTTTATTGAGATTATGTAACTAATGTTAAATGTATTATTTACCGTCAAAATTAGAACTGAGCTATTTCTTCTGTGGAATATATTAGTGTAAAATGTTTATGCAGGGTAGTCACCAACGAGATAGATTTTTATGTCTTTTCTAGGACACATTCAAATCTCCATAGTTAAACAAATGAATTGTTTTATATTATTGCATATATATGTATATATAAGATTAGGCAAAAGGATTGAGCCAAGAAAAACAGGAAAAATGAAATTTAGGAATGCTAACAAAATCCTGAAAGTGATTTTGAAATTTATCAATTAGTGAATGAATTTTATCAATTAGTTTTTTTCTTGACTTCAGTTCCCTTTTATGGACTGACATTATATATTCTGAATAAAAAATAAAAAGACTATATTATTATATTAAATCAGGGTATTTAAACAGAGAAATGCTTTATCTGTGTGCAGTTCTTTTAGTAAGTGTTCTGAAGTAAATAAATCACTGCTATATGATTTTGAAACTGCACAATGGGTTGTAATTAACTATATGGCCAGTGTTAGTTGTATAAGTGTTTTATTTACTAAATAACAAAAGTTCTGCCAGACTTCAATATAATTTAAGTTAGAAGGGTGCTTTAAGCTTTAAGTGATCAATCATTTTGGAGTTTTAAATAGTATCCAGTGGCTTCTTGGTAAAGAAATGTGTGATTTTTATAATCAGACCCCCATGTTTTCCTGTGTAAGCTAACATATGTCTTTAAATTCTCTGTGTCTACTCTTGTGCATACTGAGAGCTTCTTTGTAAGTGAAGACGTTTTCAGAAACAAGTCAGTGTTTTATCCCAGCTACATTGAACTATCTCTACTAGTTTAAAGACAATGATTAATTAAGCAGTTTCAGTTCAGGGGCCTGGTTACTTTCCAACTGCCAGGACTAGAGACCCCTCACTTCATCTCCAGGGTGTGTTATTAACCACTTACTGTTCTATCTTGACCCCTAAACCAGTCAAGGATTTTCATCTCATTTACAATTCTATTTTGAAAAAAGGAAAAAAAAAAATGATGAGACTTTAATTGTATGTCTTGGTATTGTTTTAATAGCATTTCATAATTTGATCTTGGACTTTTGAAGCAATTTTTTAAAGTCTGTGTTTGAGTGTTGACTATCTAATATGTGAAAAATTTCATTGATCAAGAAAATAAATTAAAAATAAATGTTGACCTTGATATGACAGAAAATTTGAGAAGCCAAAGCTACATATCTACAAAAAAATAATGTAGCAAAAGTTGTGTAAAAATGGCCAAATAAATTAGCTAACCATATTATTAAGCAAGTTAATTTGAAAGGATTTCTTGAAGATAATTTTGATTTTGGACCTACATGGACTGAAGGAGAAAACACTAGGCATTTTTCAAGGGTAAATTGAAGAGGCCTATGTAAAATGAGGACCAAAAACAGTTAATTGAGCTGATCAACAGGACCATATGGTGTAATGGAACAATTGATACAGGTTTGCTTTGTGATAGGAGTTAGGCAAATTGAGCAGGAGCCGTGCATTAGACCTGAGAGATTTTCTTGTTAAATGGTACAATCTATATTTTTGAAGTTGGAGGAACTTCTGATAGTTGAATTACTACAGTGTAGAAAGTTTCCGATGAACCTTGAACAGTTCTGTAATTTTGCCAGAGTACATTCAAGACATATTTTATGTGGACTTTTAAAAAGAGTATTTGATTGATAAATTTATTATTTTGATGTATTTTACCCCTCTTGTGATGAATGACTTTCCCAATTACCTTGAAAAATTCAGAAATAAATTTATTAGGTAAATTATTTCCTTTTTGTTGTAATTGAACACACAGCATATGCATAGAAAGAGTAGGGAGGCCAGTATTTTCCTGTGAAGTTACTCAAGTGGGGATAGTTCATTGGAACCAAAGTTTTTATCCTCAAAACTTCGAGAGCACACCCCAAACACCAGTCCCCAGTTTGCTGTGTGGTGTACTTAGTCACTGGAAGTACCTAATTCTGCTGTTGCTTTTGTTCACGCTTTAGCTGATGGCCGTTACTTACTTTTCCTGTTTGGAAGATTCCTTCTCATCATTTACTGTTTAGGTCAAGAACCCCGCTATGAGAAAATCCTCAGTTGCTTCCCAGGTACTTAACTATTCCCTGCTCCTCGATTCCTTAGCATTTTATTCACATTATGCATGTAATGCTTACCACAATGAATTACAATTACTTAGCATTTCCAACTGCCTCCCTTCCCAGATTATGACATCTTTGTGCCAGATTATGACATCTTTTCTAATCCATCCTTGGATCTACTTGTCTGTAGTGGTGCCTGACACATGACCAGGATCAAAAAATGCTGATGAAATTGAATTAGCTGAATTAAACTGTGTGGGTTTGGTTTTCTTGGTACCGTTGTAGCTATTATTTCCCTTTTACCTTTGTAAATTTGTAATTTGGTCATATGTGAATTTCTTTATTTAAAGCCTTATAGTAGCTAACACTTTCTTTTACACAATTTAAGTGATCAACAAATGTTCATGAAATTGGTAAATTAGGTGAACATCCAGGAGCCTCCTGGAGGAAACAGTGAATGGAGCAGGTCATTGACCTGCTTAATCACCTCAGTGTATTTTTTATGTTAGACTAGGATTCTGAAGAAGAAGAAGAAAAAAAACAACTCTGTAAACAGAAATATGGGGCATTGAAAGTGCTGCTAAATTTCCCCCTTCTTCATTTTTGATTTTGGGGCTCTTTGTTTGACATGACATAGTTTACTTCCAGTTTTTCCCTGTTAACCTTCTGTTTAAGGTCAAAGAGAAATGTCTGAGAAGCTCCTAGGAACCATTGGAAAATAAAGGGAAAAGTGATGATAATGATGCATATTGTCTTCCTTTAGACCCTCTTGGAGAAGGGAACAGCTACCCACTCCAGTACTGTGGCCTGGAGAAGTCCATGGACTGTATAGTTCATGGGGTTGCAAAGAGTCAGACACAGCTGAGACACTTTCACTTTTCTTTTACTCAGTTATTTTCCTTTAATATTTCTGCTCTTTGTGGATGTTATTAATATTATAGCCATTTAAATATAGCTTTAAATATTGAAGATAACCTTTGATGCTACAAAAAGAAAATTTATATATCACTTGTGTGTTAATTTTCCTTCATTTCCCAAAAGTAGGAGAAAGCATAGCTTTAAACAAAATGTTTTTCTCTCTCAAGTCTATAGCTAGGGTATAGACTTTGGTAGTACTCCTGAATATTGCTCTAGCATGCATTATTAACAGATTTGCATTTGCATGTTGGACTTTCTTTTTGGCTTATAATTAAATTAGAATGCTTTTAGAGTTTCAAAGGGTAAACATGAAGCTATAAATGGAGCTACAGAATGATGTTTAAAGTGAAATCTTCCTGATAGCTATATTTTAAGTAAACCTATACATTCAGTGCTTTAATAGTTAACCAGGCAGATTTTCCCAGTTGCCCAGCCAAAGAGCCCTCTACTCAGTGTCACAGTTCAGCTGAGCTGTCGTTATCTGTATGAAATCAATCTTTTGAAGAAGGCAGTGAAGGTTTTTCTTATTTAATTTGCTTTCAACCAGACCTTCTATCTCTCTCTTTTTTTTTTATTTTAAGAAATACTCTTAGTAGGTCATTAGACTTTGAGAGTTATTCACTTTGTTAGGCCAAACACTAAAACTTTCTGTCTTTTTACTCTGATTAGTGACACTTTAATAAAGTCATTTGAAGTTCAGTGGACTGAATTTTCCAACTTTTCTGATGTTTCTATGGTCACGGAAAAGCAACCTGTATTGAAGCTTGTATACAATCTTTTAAATGCAAATCTTGGAAAACTGTGTGTAATCTTGTATATCTGACTTCAACACTGACTGACTGCAAAGTGTGAAGGTTGAAATAAAAAGGTTGTAGTTTTTTCCTTCTTTTTCTGTTGTTCAAGTTGGGGTACAGTAAGTGGTGGGAAATAGGTTGTTACTTGATTAAACTTGAGTCTTTGAGGATAAAAAGTTTGTGGATAAAATTTTTATGGCTATACTCACCTTTTTGACAAACCAATAGGACAAAATCTTAGTTTTTCCCACATGATTAGATGGTAAGGATAATGCAAAAGGATTGAATAAAGAATTACTTAAAGCTAGAGCCTTGAATTATTTATTTATTTATTTTAGAAAAAGTAAAGGGAAAGTATGTCCAATTGGCTATAATTAAATCATGCACGGTGAACTCACTTTGGAGGAATTAACACATTTTGTATTGGATTGTGGACTTGAGTGAACATTTACAACACGTGAGAATGGAAAGGATAAAAAATTATGGTTGTCTTTTGGTTCACAAGAAGCCAAGGAGGCAGGTCATTGACTTGATTTTCATGGGAAGACTGATTCTTGCCTGCTCGCATATTCAGGGGCCGAGCAACCTGGTATTGACAGCCGCAGTTTGGGAGGGGAACACGCAGCAAGCATTGTGCCATGGTTTGTTGAGGAAAAACAAGGGAAGATTTAAAACAAAGCTGTGAATAGGAACAGTAGTCCTTGTGTCCTGAAGCGGACTGATTTTCCTATGTAGAGCTTAATGAAAGTGTTACCCTTTTCTCTAAATAAGGTCTATCCTGTGCTAAGAGAAATATTTAAGTTACAATTCAGTGACTCTCAACAGTGGAAGCACTTAAACTCTTTGAAGGAAATAGGTGGGAGCAATTAATTCCAAATGCTATAAAAACCATGAGCCTGAGAGGTAGGCTCAGGGCTGGTCAAGGACTATATAAAAATACCAATACTTAATGGTTCATTTTTCCAAACCAAAGGAACTCATAGCCCTGCATAGATTTATTTTAGATTTCTAAATCTTGACATTAATAAATGTGAATATTTGTATTATATATTCAATTTTATAGGAAATATGGCTCAGCATTTAGTTTTGCCTTAGTGAATTTTAAAAGACATTTTTTTTCTTTTGCATCAGCTTGATCAATGGATATTTTCTATGAATTAATTTTCAGAAACTCAACAGAAATGTCATTATGTTGATGGAATCCAGTACCGACAATTATCAATATATTCACTAGGGACTCAATCAATGTTTGTATTTAACAAGTGAGAATAAATCAATAAATTATGACAAGGTAATGGAGAAAATAGTGGCTAACAGTGAATAGAGATTTGTTGCATTTTTAATGAGTGTTAAAGTATATTGTACAATGATGAAAATGAATATTTAGAATGAAGCAATTTTCTGAAAATTAATGAAAAAACAAAAGTATTCTTTGAATTGATATCTTGTGAAAATAACTAATAAAAAGTGCCTTATTTTTGGTTTCTGTAATATTAATTAGTCAACGTCAACCATAGATATATATTACCAACTTTATATAATATACAGTTTGTATCATATACACACATAATAATAATTTCTCTCTATATATATATTTCAACCATATGAGCTATTTTATATGTAGAGATATAGACATGTAGATGGGAAGACCTACCAATTAATGGTACTAGTTAAAAATGATACAGCAAAAGGTAATAGAAGAAAGGAAAAACCAGTTAAGTAACGTTTGCACATTTACAATATCTGGGGTAAATGCTTCAGAAATGTGGGGGATCCTTACTGTCCTCTTTTTGTCCTCTCATCACTGTGGCCCCTGCAGAGTAAAATGCCTGACAGCTAGAGTACAATCAATAATGATTTATTGTGGAAGTGCATAAAAAGCACAGGATTAGAGTGGGAAAAAATTCATTAATGTGAAAATTATATTCTTAACGTAGATTGAAGACTGGAGGGGCTGTATTTTTATTGTGTAGTTACATAAATTAATAATCCTGGAGAATATGTATAGATGATCTAAGTAAATATTCAAACTTGGAATCATATGGTGCTGTCTACATAGATAATCTCAGCCAAAATGACATTGAGAGTGCTATATTTTACTTGTGATTGGAGCAAGGCATTTTTTTCCCTAAAAGAGTGTCCTAAGTTTATTTGAAAATTGGGGATAATTTATTTTAAAATTATCACATCCAAGAGAAAACTACATTTATATTTAATGAAGTTGAAGAATATGGAAGAATCTGGGAGTTTATACATATAGATAATAGTCTGAAAATAGCAGTTAGTATTCCAAAATTCCAGCCAAATTTAAGAAGATTAGAGAGTATCACATATTTATCATCACATAAATTATCCAGAAGGCTTTAGAAAAGTATAATGAAAATATAAAGATTAGGGCTTATAAGTCTAGAGAAGAAAATAAAAGAAATTAAGAAAATAAAACTTTGTTGAAGTTTATAGTATGGTGTGAAATATTGCTGAAATTGGCATTTGATGAGAATTGCCCAGTATCTTAAAGATAATGGCTAGTACTTGTAGCTTAAAAGAAATATATTTAGGACACATAACACAATAGTGAAGTGAAAGTGAATACACAGTATTATATTACATATACTATATTAATAGATATGTTATAGATTAAAAGAATATCCTGAGATGATATATTAATACATACATTATAGATTGAATTACAATATCCTGAGATGAAACGGGCTGAAAGTATAAGTTTAAAAGAGGTTTAAATTAGTTTGTGAATAGCTTTCATGCTCTTCCACAAATGGTCCTGTATGCTTCCATAGTGAGAGGTGCAATATTGGATCTAGTGCATTGAAGATCTTGTATTCTAGGTTAACTTCATACTGACCACCTCTGGTGGCTCAGAGGTTAAAGAATCTGCCTGCAATGCAGGAGACCTGGGTTCGATCCCTGGGTCGGGAAGATCCCCTGGAGAAGGAAATGGCAACCCACTCCAGTATTCTTGCCTGGAGAATCCCATGGACAGAGGAGCGTGGTAGGCTACAGTCCATGGGGTCGCAAAAGAGTCGGACACGACTGAGCGACTTCACTTTCACTTTCACTTTCACTTTCAACTTCATACTAAGAGAGGTTTACAGGAGCTTAAGTAGACAAATAACACAAATAGAATTATATATGTAATATATGCAATGGAGTGATTTAATATATATGCCCACTTTTAAACGTCTAAATATACTAGCAGTACATTTGGAATATAATGATGAATTCATTTAGAATATTATCATTTTGTTTGACATTCATATGTCACACAAGTTCAAAGCTAAGTTCGAGTGCACAAAAGCTCATTTCAGAAATACAACATTAATTTTTACAAAGGTGAACAGTAAAAACTGATTCAAATCTGCCTTAATTCAATTCAGAGTGCTTACACAGGACCCTAAACTCAATGTGAAATTTCAGACATGTGTATTGAATTTACAACTACTGATTACATTACATTTATTTTGCAACTATTTTCAGGTTTTCACATATGAATTCATTAATATCAATTCAGTTTAGATTCAGGAAATTTCTGGTTGTTTGGTACTTCATAAAAATGCACATTTCACAGAATGAGTGAATAATTTATATTATGATTTTTTTTGGATAGTACAGCTTTTTGAAAGAACACAAAGGAATTGTAAATTTGACTCCTGCAATTCACATACTTCAGAACCAGTTGAATGCCAAAGTAACTCGGTTGTGTTTATCTTTGGTCACACTCAGTGTTTTCTTTCTTTCTCCTCAACAAGATGAGATAATTGAAGCTTTTTCTCTACTTGGGCCATGTAAATTTTTTTTTTTTTTTAATGAGAAAACTGTAGATTTTGAGTTGGCCCTATGATTGCTGAAATTTTATCTTTATTTTCCAAGTACAAAAATCAAAACTTCATCCTACTTTATTTAGATGTCTTCCAGAGTTCTGTTCCTTAATGTTGCTTTAAAAAAAAAAAATCAGTTCAATGACTTTCTTGTGTACAACAGAAAGAATCCAGTTTGGTCTTTGTAAGCAGTGAAAGACTAGGAAGGAAGTATGTGTTGTATAGCCAGTGTTTCGAGTTGGTAGTTTTTGCTTTTGTTTACTGTGTTTCTCATTCAGTCCAAATGTCCCTATCTATAACAGCTTTGGAGAAGCACCTTTGTCCCCAGAGCTGGCCTCCAGGAAGGCTTGGATCCGTACAAGTTGGGAGAAATGGGTACTGGCTGTCATCCATAGGAAAACAGAACAAGTTTATAGAGCTCCTGCTGATTTCCTTGAAAGTTCTCTCTCATACACTGCAGTAAGCCATTTAATGTTACTAGGGACAGACCTAAGCAGAAAGATTTCCAAGGTGTCTATTCATTCTTCCCAGCTAGGCTGTCGATTAAACTTGGAGAAAAATGTCTGACCTTTAAAGCAGTGTAGTTCATCACGTTTCCCTCTCTGACAGTTTGGACTAAATAGTTCCTGAAATTATTGATATTAGAATTAGTATTACTGTTTTGGGATTAGAGGCATGGGAATGGTTACTGAGGTTTCTCAGTGGAAGATTCCTTATTCCAGGCCCTGCATCACTTGGCAGTCAACCCCAGCCAATGCTCAATGGATTTGCATATGGTCATGTGATGTGGTTGAGTGGCCAGATTGGAGTAAATTCTGTTTTACATCATTTTTATTTAATGAACTTACACTCAAAGCCAGTGAATCATGACTTTCTGATTTGAAGATTAAAATATTTATGAATGTAAGCTTGGCGTGATCAATGTGGAATTCATATATACAGATAAAATACAAGACCTATTGCTGATAGCAGTGATTACTTTTAAAATACTAACTTTCATTTCTTGTTGATTTTGGTCACTCTGCCTTTTTTTTTAACACTTAGTCTGGCAACTTTTAGTTCCAGCAGTATTGGTCATAAGTAAATGAGCAATACAGAATTTCACGTTTTTAAGAAACCATGAATAATATGATGTATTTTCTTTTGTTATCCTCTGTTGTTTTGTTAAGAAACTATTTTTTTCTAGTCATATTATTTGTATTAACTAGTCTGCAATTCGATGAATTTTTGCATTTCACTTTTTATCAGAATAACTTCAATTTTATTATAGTACAAGAGCTCTTGTTTATGCCACAGCTTTTTAGCTGTTTCAGGTGATAAGTTGATTGTGCTAATATATAGACCTGACTCGCATATAAAGCTAACAAATAATGGAGTGAAAGGGAACAGTTTTGTTAAGATTTTTCAACATTGATCAGTGAACATCAGAAATATTTGTTCAAATTACCTTTCGATCGTGATCAGTAACTAAATCTTATATTCACAATTCCTCATTCTGGAAAATATGAGTTCTTCAGAATTCTTTCAAATTCCTCCACTTCCTACAGAATTCTAGAGTCTTCCCAACCCCCAGGATAAACTTGGCTTGAAGGATCTCTCATTTTGGAATAGATTTGGTACAACAATTCAAATCATTTCAGAAAGATTGATTCTACCTGCTCAAACATTTTATATCAAAATTTCAACAAACAGTAGTTATATTAAGATTCTAACTTTCTTATAGTGTAACTCTTACTTTCTCTAACAAAACTTTTTATTAAAGGAATTTATATTCTTGCAGAAAGTTGTTACTTTACTTTTCAGGATTTGTATAATATACAATAGTTATGATAATGACTCATAACTTGATGTGCTGCCCTTAAATATAGTATAATTCTAAGTGATTGTATGAAGGGAAATTAGAATACCCAGGAACCATTTTTGATCACCTAATGTAGTGATTTCCAAACTAAAGCAGAAGAAGCCTCAAGGACCAGGAAGAGCTTTGTCACCAGTATTTTTTTCACTCTACATTATTTCAGCCGAATAGCTCCAGTTTAACTGTTTCAAATGTTTTCTTCCATCTAACATTTGTTTTTAAAATAACAACTCATTTTTTACGACCAAAAAAAGTTTGAACAGAATAGGTAAGTGTTTTCTTTAAAAATGTGTTTTGTTTGAAGTTGTACCAGCATGCAGGTTGCCAACAAGTTTGGGAAATATATCTCCTCTGCTTGGCTATTTCTTCTTAAATAAAGAATTCTTTTTCAATTGTTTTTTACGCCTATCTGTCAATATTTTCAAGTACTCCATTTGTCACAGTAAGGATATTCCTGAAGTGGGATTTTGAGGTCCCTGATTTCAGACAGTGGTTTTTCAGATCACCTCCCCATGTGGGTAACTAATGATAGGGATGTTTTCCTCTGTCAGTACCACCAGTCTTCTCCTTTGCATGTTCAACATGAATAAGTTGCCCTCTTGTGAAATGAAACTGGGGCTTTCTTATGCATTTTCAATATCCTGCAACCTTGGCACTAAAGGGAAAAAAAAATCTAGCAGCAACTATATAGGCCATAAAGACTAAAATAAGTTCTATTAGATCCAATGTGTTGGCATTAGAAAATAATTTATTCCTGTATTTCCCTGTCCCCAGCAGAGTGTTTTGCAAATAATTGTTCTTTGATGAATGTGTTTTTAATTCATTAGCCCTCTTCTGTTGGATAATGTTAGAATACGACTCTGCTCTAATTGGAAGAGGCTTCAGATCCTTCTGAAATTCTAAAAGGAAGTGAAATTTAGAAGGATGCAAGAGGTACATCCTTAATGACTAACAAAGGTTTCAAATGACCCAAACCAAATCTCATTTTTCAAGAAATGTTCAGTTCTATAGAAAGTTTGGCATTCAGTTAGAATGACTTTTTTATTCAAGCAGTTTTACAATAATTTGAAAATGAAAACCAGCCAGCATTTAGCGATGATCGTCTACAGAAGTTTCACCCAAACATTACGTCATCACAAACAAAGGATCTATTCATTGCCTGTTAGGCATCATCTCAACATCTGTCCACTATTGACTTGTCCATTTATATTGTTTGAGAATATGATGTAAATTTAAAAATTTATTGTTTTCTTTTTGGTTTAAAATTGTATTTTGTCCCACTGGAACTGGTCCAGGAATGAGATAAATATGTTTCAAGGAATCTCCAAACAATCTTCCGTAGTAGCTATATCAATTTACATTCCCACCAACAGTGCAAAGGGTTCCCTTTTCTCCACACCCTCTCCAGCATTCATTGAAATATGTCTTAAAGTAATTCTTTTCATAGAATGTTTACTGTCCTTTGTTAATATGTGAGTTAGTTGAGGACTTGACACTATCTTTAAAGACAGAAAATTTTATGTGTCTTTAGAACAAAACATTGCTCTCATACAGCTTTATGGTTACATAGATTCGAAAGGACCATGAGTCAAATTATATATATTAATACTAAATAGTAAGTCTCAGTGATGGTATTGAGTTATAAAGCAGTAATATGGGTTACACACATCTTTAATTATAAATTAATATTTGATGCATTTTATTCTTTAGAGCAAAATATTTAATGACTGAAAAGCTGCAGATGAAAACTATGTAATACATGCTTTGGTTGGACTGGTGTCTGAGAATTTGCAAAGCCACCATATTCAAATTGATCCAAAGGTCTTAGAAATGTTATAAGATCAATCATCCTTCCTTCAGACTGAATTCAATTTTAATTATTATAGGCAGATAGATATCTATGCTGTTATTCAACAAATCTTTCTAAGGTGTAATTTATAAGGTGAAAAAGTAAATACTGAAAATGTGCTATTTATAACACTGATGTCCTTGTTTCAAAGAAAAAGGTAAGCGACTATTTGCATCTTAACAATATTTTAGAAAAACTCTCTCAGTCAGTATAACCAAACTGGATTTAAAATATTTTGCACCATATTTTCATAGGTATTAAATGAGTAAGTAATTTATTTTCTGTCATTGGCTGGTGTTAAAATTAATGGAAAATTTTAATTTACAAGAGATTTTTTACTTAATGAACATTTCTGTTTGTAACCGTCAACATGTATTTTATTTGCTTCTGGATAAAGTTTTTGATACACTCTCCAGGAGACAGTGGAGGACAGAGAAGCCTGAAAGGCTACGGTCCATGGGGTTGGCTGCAGAAAGTCAGACATGACTTAGCAGATGAACAACAGCAACAGTTTTTGATTCAAGTACAGAAAGGATAACAAGATACTTTGGGATTTAATATAGATGGAATTAACTTTCAAATTTTATACATAGATTCTTTTTATTGTGGTTATCCATGAATTAGTTGTGATTCTTTCTTTTCTGATGGAATGTTAAGCAAATTCCCACTCCCTTTTCTCATCCAGTGTGTGATAATAGTGTATGCCAAATAAGAAAAGAGAGTCTCAGGCTAACATAAATAGTGATGGAGTTCACCCTTCTTTGTCCTAAGAAGCCAGTTGAGAGAGAGAAATGAAATAATGGTCTGGAAGGTCAATGGCTGTGCCTGGGAAATTAGTGTCAAGTCTCAAATCCAACAGGAAAAAGGAGATAAGGAAGGAGAGAAAGTTTGGTAGATGGGAGAATAGTGAACAAGCCAATGAGGGTTTCATGAAGATAACTTATTGGAACAGTTGGGTAAGAGGGTAAATAAATTTAGTTTTTCAGTTGGTCAGGATCCTAAATCAAACATGATATCTTAAAAGAACTGTTCAAAGCAGTATTCTTAGAATGGTTTCTGAGACTTCCTGTATTCGTGAATTCAAGAACTGGGGAGAAAATCATAGTAGTTTAACCTCAAGGTATATTTATATCATGGCAGCCTTTCCTGACATGATCCACACATTTTTCTATTCAGATATGCATAAAAAGAAATTTGCTATAGTCTCTACTTGTTAATAATTTTGATACTTGACTTTTTCCAAATGATTTTGTGCATATCATTAACAATTTATATTTTTATCCCATTTAGTTCTAGAGGACCTTCATATGATAAGAGTTAAGGAAATATTGATTTCCAAGCAAATAATTTAAAAACATATCTATTAATTTCCTCTGTTCCTAAAACACAGTTCTTTACAGTAAGTGAAATAGCTTCTCAAATATCTATTTGAGTTGGCTAGCTATAACAGAATATTGGAAGTTACTCTTAGTAAATTGAAAGCCTCCATATATTTTAATATAACAAGACACAGCAAAGTAAAAATTTCTTTGATCCATCTCATTGCAAGATACATTTCAAAGTTAACTCCAAATGCATTTGGGTAAATTAAAAAAAAAAATTGATCCTGTTTGGGTTAAGGAATGATGGGAAAATGATTATAGATGTGGTTTGAAACTCAGCTTTTTACCAGCTCTATGATCTTGGTCAAGTTTCTTAGTTTTTGTGAACTTCAGCTTTCTTTTTTGTGAAATGAGGAAGACTCTTACATTTAAGCTTTTGTAAAGATTGAAGGATTTAATGTATGTAGTGTGCAAAGAACGATGCCTTTCAGATTTTTTGTGAACTATTTTGCAACTTTACCTCAATTGTAACTGATGATGTCTAGACAGTGGTTCATTGTTTTCTTTTTTCCTTCACTAATCAGTGGATTCAAGTGCATTGGGATGTGTGGGGCTTTCCTTCATGGGAGAGAGAAAAATATATGATGATGATGGTGATGATGATGAAAGTGATTTCCAAGGTTTTTAAAATACAGATCATCTGGCTACAGGGCCACTGACAATTTGCCTAGCTCTGATATAGAGAAGCACGAGAAGTCTCTTCCTACCCTCAAATGTATTTGCCTTAGAGGATGTTCTCTATCACAGCTGCATCCTTTGATTGACATAATAATATCCTGTGAGTAGCAGCCCTGCTGTTTGGATCATGTTTTGTTTTCTGTCAGCAGTGTATCACAAGTATTTTCCTCAGTGGGCTAAACAGACCCCGAGTGGGAGGCTGATAAAAGCAGGCTCGTTCCTCATGCATCACTTTGAATGATTTCAAAGCGAAAAGAAGCAGCTGTGACAGTGTTCACACGAGCCACTCAGGGTGGTCTTATCTTTGTAGTCCTAACAATAATAGTACACCCTGGCTTGCATTCCTCAGCTTGAGAAGAGCAAAGTTGCCTAAGAGACATACATTTTTATTCCTTGACATGTCTTAAAATTGGATCTGTGATAAACAGCCTGACATTTTTACCTCCTTGGGTAATTTGTCTTCAAAGTAAATGTAGAGAAATGCTGTTTATGAATTTATTGCACGTCTGAATCAATATTTATATTAAACAGATACTTAAACTAATATGTAACAGATTGGTATTTACATACACAATCTGAGGGGTTTCTTTTACTTAACTCATTAAAGGGATATGAAAAGAAGTCTTCTACATGTGTAAGAAGATCATTGTAGTGATATTATTCTGCTCTAAAATTGTAGATCTATTTTTCTCCATTTTGTAAACCATGAGCTATGTTTATGTATTTGGAAAGCTCTTATATGAGAATTAATTTTAAAAATGATTGTATATTTGGAAAGGCCTTATATGAGAATTATTTTAAAATATGACCATATTATCTGGTCTTTCCACTGTATACAATTGAAAAGACCAGAGAATACAGTAAGTTATAGTTGAGTTAGAGAATATTTTATAAATTTAGCCCAATACACACATAAATGAAAATCATTTACCAAAGATAGATGGTAGGGCATTGCATTCAGTCTTTAATAGTTCCATGTTGAACATTCAGGAATCTAAGAAAGTGGAAATTAAATTCCCTGAGGGTGTGACTGTTTTTGCATTTCTTCTATTTTGTATTCTTATTGCAACCACTCACTGCAGCGCCAACATCCCCCATTACCTCCTGTTATACAAAGCACATGGCACTAATGATGAATGAATAAAATAAAAAGTGAATACACCATATGATGTATTCTATAAAAGGCAACATAAAGCAATATTCAAATAAATACAATAATTAACCATCAATGTGCTAAGTGTAAAAGTTGGTGTTTTTTAGCATTTGTAAATAAAAAGAAAAATAACAACATCTCAGGGGTAACAAGAGATCATAGGATAAAAGGCTAACTTTGCTTCAAGCAAATAAACATTTCTGAATAAGATATTCTTGATTCCAGTTTTTATGAGTTTAGACAGATATACAATCTCTTGCTCTACAATAAAAATAGTCAGTTGCTTACTTAAATTGATAGATTCCTATAGAGCTACAAGATCCAGGATAGATTTATACTTTAACCCAGACAATTTTGGACCCTTAAGTACTAATAACAAAGCAAAGGAATCAAATGGAGTTTCAATAGAAATTAGTTTACTAATATACACACTGGTATTTAACATTCCAGCAATATTTACTAACATTAGGTTTTCACACAAAGACATAGAAGATGTTATTTTAATGCTCATTCTGGTGGATTTTACTCCTTTCACTGACAAAAAACAAGATATTTTATCTCCTCACTGCAGCTCCTATGTGAAGTGTAACAGCTAAAGCGTAAATTGTCGAACACTCCTGGCATGTGCTTTGTGGGTATGTTTGAATCAAGGGAATTTGTACAAAGCGCTCAGACCCTCCTCCTAGGGGCCTGTCATTTACCACAGATGCTCTTGTTCATTGTGGGGTATAGCCTCGACAACCTCTCGACATTGCTTGCCAAATCCTACAGATTAATGAACTGGGCCATATATCCCATCCCCTTCACTTATGAAAGGAATAGCTAACTGCTTCATAAAGCTCTAAGATTATTTCCTCTTGCCCTTTGGTATTAGTTTCTTTTGTAGTTATTTAATCTTTGAATGCATAAATCCAACTAGAGTTATTTTAAGTAAGACAGCAAGGGGGGAAAAGCCCCACTATTATTGTGGATACATAGTTAGGAAAAGAGTAAAAGGGACTTTGACTGACTGGCAGCCCCCCCCGCCTTTTTTTTCTTTAAAATAATAGTGTTTAATTTTACATTTCTATTTTGAAATAATTCAGACTTGTTATTATAGAGAAATCACCTGTCATGTTGTGAGATATATGATTTTCTGTTACATTTACATCCACATTTTCTGTCTTTTGTGAAGATTTGATGTGGGTTATGGATTTAGGCTTCCCTGATGGCTCAGTGAGTAAAGAATCCAATCCGCCTGCAATGCAGGAGACCAGGGTTTGATCCCTGGGTTGGGAAGATCCCCTGGAGAAGGAAATGGCAACCCACTCCAGTATTCTTGCCTGAAATTCTTGCTATGGGAAATCCCATGGATAGAAGAGTCTGGAAGACTGCAGTCCATGGGGTTGCAAAGAATTGGACACAACTAAACACGAGTATGGACAGACAAATGAATGAATTTAGGAGCCAAAAATTATATCTGTTACAAGAAGGAAGGCAACTCAAAGTGGAAGTAAGGCCATGTACGTTGTCCTGTTTGTAACTTACTTTCTAGGTATTATAAATCATACAAACGTGTTCATTATATGAAATGATTGTTTTACTTTTGTTTTATTTAGAAGGTAGTTAATTATGCATGAATAACAGTCACCATTGTTGATTGGGCTCTATTACATTTGTGATCAAACTTAGAAGTTAAATGTTCAACAAACATTTAACATAGAAGCAGCAGTACAAACATCTATCTATACAGTAGTTTCTGCTCCCATGTGTTGACACATAATAGCACATTTAATGCCCCCAATGGTCCTGTGAGGTTGGTACCACTATTCTCTCCATTTTCCCGATGGGAAAATCACTGTAGACATGTGGAGGTTACTAACCTAAGATTGTTAAGGACAAATGAAAAATATTTTTACTGTAGTAAATTAGGTTAATTGTTAAATATTATTGATTTTAATAATATTATTGTTTTTCTAATAAATGAGTTATCTGTATTAAAAACACCTATACATATTGAAGGCCAATATATCCCCCAGATATACTGTGTTCATGCATGCGTGTGTGCTCAGTCACTCAGTTGTGTCTGACTCTTTGTGACCCCATGGACTGTAGCCCACCAGGCTCCTCTGTCCATGGGATTTTTCAGGCAGGAACACTGTGTTCATACATCTTTGCTAAATGGTATATTTTAAGACAACACACTGTTTATTTTTTAATGCAAATAGTTTATTTCACTGTGGCTTGTCATATTGTTCCTTGGTAAATCAACTAATAAGTACTGTAAGATTTATCAGTCCTGAAAAGTAATTATTTATGAGATCATTATTTATAATTCTCTTCTTCTCTAATTTTCCTTTTAAATCAAAAATTGTGCCTTCTGGTTGGTATAAGTATAGTAATGCAAAAGGAAATAGAGGCTGCAAAGCAAAAACTGAAATTGTGGAGAGTAATTGTCAGAAGAAAATAATACTTGGATATATGTTAATATTGAAACATGACTGTCATAGTAGCATACAAGGAATGAATGCCCTTATGTTTTGCCTAGTTTCGTGTGTTGATTTATTGTTTTGCTTTCTCATTTGTTTATCTTTCTTTTATGTATGGGCCCTAGCCTGGATCTCAGGGGAGAAATAATTCCAAAGTTTATGCTGCTTAACGTTACTCCTAAAAACACTCCGTATTGACCCTCCACTGGAATCCTTTCACCTGCATATTCCTAGATGAATTTTCACTTACACAATAGCCTATATTTGAGTGTCCCAAAGTTCTACATTTTTCTCCCTCCTGGCTTCACACCATCTTTCCCTCACTTTCTTCACTCGAATTCAGCTTATTTTTTATTCTTTTATAGTTACCCCCTGACATTCACAAAGTTCTCAGATTCCTTCACAATGTTCCTCCCTTATGCTTTACGAGCCCCTGCACTTCTGCCACCCTAGGAATTACCATCTCCTTCCCTCTCTCCTAAGCAGTTAAGAGATCTGGAGTCATAATGTCTGGTTTCATATCCACTTTCACGATTTATTGGTTTTGTGACCTTAACAAATTAACTAGCTTCATTAAGTTTCTATCTCTTCATCTTGAAGACATGGATCACAACATTTCCCTCTGAGGCTTGTAAAGAGGGTAAAATTATGTAACAAATACAGGATTCATGTGTTAGCTATTATTATTATTATTGTTCCTGCAGAATAACCACTCAGTTAAGTCATTATTTCTAAAATAATTAACTAATTCAGGAACTAGTCATGCCCCTGAATATACTTGCAAAACTCAACATACCTTTAGGGGAGGAGGAAGGATCAATGGCATATATAATGAGTGGGGCATAGCCATCTTTATTTCATTAAAACTTTAACTTACTGAAGATGATAAACTTATGAAATATGGTTTTGCATAAATCTGAGGTAAATATTTATGGATGTAAATATAACAATATGTATTGTTTCAAGTATTTTTCATTAATTTCTGTGTCAAATTACTAGTTCCTATGTGGCTAAATATGCATTTTTTTTTCCCCTATGGGGCCAAGTTCAAATCAATTAGGTGTAATGAATATGTATTAGATCTCAACTCTCTCACAGAGGTATTGTGATAGATGTTGGAGGGAATTCAGAGATAATAAAAAGTAGTGTCTCTGTTCGGAGAAGGCAATGGCACCCCACTCCAGTACTCTTGCCTGGAAATTCCCATGGACGGAGGAGCCTGGTGGGCTGCAGTCCATGGGGTCGCTGAGTCAGATATGACTGAGCGGCTTCACTTTCACTTTTCACTTTCATGCATTGGAGAAGGAAATGGCAACCCACTCCAGTGTTCTTGCCTGGAGAATCCCAGGGATGGCGGAGCCCAATGGGCTGCCGTCTATGGGGTCGCACAGAGTCGGACACGACTGAAGCGACTCAGCAGCAGCAGCAGCAGCAGCAGCAGTGTCTCTGTTATTTGGGATTTCAGTCAATTATTAGCTAAGCATATATAGCAGTTACACATATGAAGCAGGTCAGTATGGCATGTATGATGAATGAAATATAACAAAGTGCAGGGGGAATAAAGGGAATGAGATCCATCAAATTGTAATCTGGAAGGTGCCATCAGGGAGATAGCATTTGACAGAGTAAACAAAGTATGATGCATTATCAGTAGTTAGTGATGGAGTAGGGACCTGCATACCCAAGACAGGTTTGGGAAATCTAGTCCTTGTCTTTGTTTTTAACCTAGGATGGTGTGTAGGCCGTAATGCTGAGAAGTGATCTAACAAATATTCATTCAAAACCTGCAGCCTTGAGCAAGGGACAGTGTTAGAGAGTATAAAAGGAGAGATTAACTTTGCCTTAGTAGGGAGCACAGACAAATAAACAATTGATTTTAAAGTTGTGATAATTTCAAACTTTGGGAAATTGTAAGCCACAAAATCCACACAAAGAAGGGGTTATTTACTTCATTGGCAGAATAAGATATGACAAGCACGATGCTGCCTGCCCTGCGTTTTGTGATACAGAATAGGGAAATGCAGTAGGGAAGATGTTGTAGGAAGCAAGGACATTCGAACAGACAAGTGATCATTTTCGTCCCTGTAATTGTTGCCGATTGCCCATCCTTCTCCATCAGTCATGAGCTCCATTCAGTTATCCTCATGTGCATGTCCCAGATTCACTGGTGTGAACTTCAGTCACACATGAAGCACCGGGACTCCCACAAGAAATGCGAGCAAAGGACTGTTAGGTTCAAACCAGACTTCAACTGCTAGGGTAGAACGTTTATTTTGAGTCTTACATTCTGTTTTACTCCTGATTAAGCATGGGGCCTCCCAGGTGGCGCAGTGGTTAAATAATCTGCCTGCAATGCAGGAGGCACAGGAGATGCAGATTCAATCCCTGGTTCAGGAAGATCCTCTGGTGAAGGGCATGGCCACCCCATTCCACTATTCTTGCCTGGAGAATCCCATGGACAGAGGAGCCTGGTGGGCTACAGTCCATGGGGTTGCAAAGAGGTGGACATGACTGAAGTGACTGAGCAGTCAAGCATGGATGAACTTCGCAGTTTTCTGACATCCAGTAGAATGTCTTGGTGGAAGCTCTTGGTTGTTGCTCCACACTGGATTCATAGCCCACTCATGATACCATTTACATTTCCTTCCATTGTTATTCCATAATATTACCTCCTCTATTACCAAGATTACTGATTGAGAGTGTGTATATGTGAGTGTTTGCGGGAGTGTTCACATGTGCAGTTTCCCCCTTTCTCAACTCTGTAGAGAAATACAGGCTCTACATTTTCTTTCAAGAAGATAGAAGTCAAACTCTTTGAGGGCAAGCATCAGATTCTTTTCAGTATAACATTCTGAGAAATGAGGCAGCCATAAGGTAGATATTGAAAGATATTAATGGAAAGAGTAATTAGAGTTATCATTATGACCAAAGTAAGGAATGCTGTATGAAGTTTGGTGAAGAGAAATGATTCTTCTGATAAGAAAGTGAAGAATCTGTAAGAGGAACACTTCAGTTTATAGTATATATGAAGATGAACAGGTTTACTATTTGAGCTTTATTATATGGTTGAATACAATATGGATTTATTAATATCCAAAATTACTATTTGATAGAAGATTATCTGTTAATCCACATATTCTTTGTCAAGTGAAAAAGAGAACTTGGTCAAGAAGATGTGTATAAGAGAAAGACTATGTATATTTCTACATATATGGGCATTTAAGAAGATAATAAATGCATACTTTCACTGAAGTATAATTTACATGTATTAGTTATATTTTAAACTGTACTGAAATAATATATTAATGAAATTGAGTACTTATACTATAAATAATTTAGTTTGAAGAATAAACTAGCAGCACCTATGTAAATACTTTTGCAATATTCATATTTAATTATAATGTATTCTAATTTGTTCCTTGTTTTAGAGTGTTGTGCTGGGATGAGTTCCTTCAGTTTTGGGTCATCCTATTACTTTATTAAAGCATGCTTTTTCTTTGGTTACTTCTCTGAATGTTTTC
Organism: Cephalophus harveyi; assembly: GCA_006410635.1. NCBI lineage: Eukaryota > Metazoa > Chordata > Mammalia > Artiodactyla > Bovidae > Cephalophus > Cephalophus harveyi. The sequence goes on from SJYT01030898.1 coordinate 954,070, forward strand.
ATTTATAGCCTCTCTTTCTCCCATATCTCCCTCTTGCTACAAATGAAATGGAAGCTTTTTCAAAGCACTTTCCTTGGACTTCCCCTCCTGTATCTCCTTAGCAGTCTCATAGTGTCAACTGTCACATTTATGCTGGTTACTGTTTACCTTCTCTCTTTATTTCAAGCATCACTTTTTTTTTTTTTTTTTGCTGGATTTCTATCTGGAAATTTAACCATCAATATACCTCAAGTTCAGTGTGCTCACTGAGAAAAACAGTTTTTGATAAGATATTTCAATACATTATGATGAGTGTGTGATGGAAAAACCAGGCACTTTAAGAAAAAACTGGAAAGAAATTAAAACTAGTGTATGGATCACTGAAAGAGTCACTATGGAAGTGATATTTATACTGTGGCTTGAAGGATCACTTGAAATTAATTAGGCCAAGTTCAGTGGTTAGGAGGCAGTGTTCCAAGCAAAAGGAATACCATGCGTAAATGCCCTGAGAGAGTACAATGCTGAGTAATAGAAAAAAGTGAGGTTTATTCAAGTGAAAGAGCTGAAAGAAAAGAAGTGAGAGATGACTCTGGGGAATTAGCTTGGGTATGAGTGTAAAAAAACTCTAGACATCAGGTTAAATGTTTTGAATTTCTCATGCCGAAAGGAGAAGCTGTTGAATTTTCATCCAGGTATGGATTTGATCATATTTGTGTTTCATTAAAAGTCTTCTAGCTGAATGGAACCATGAATAGATGCAGAGAGTTAGAAGTCAGAGGCATTGTGGCCTTAGCAGTTCAGTGTAGGAAACCCAGAGCCATGGAGTAGGAAGAGGCAGAGAGATTAGAGATATTGGCGTTGATTTGATATGTGTCGACGAGGTGGTACTGGTGTTTCTTGGTGATGAATTGGATGTAGATATTGAGGATGATGGAAGGATGTTGGGAGTGGCAAGATGATGGCTAGGTTTCTGCCTTGAACAGAACCCTGGAAAAGGGGCAACACACGAAAGGTGATAAATGTGAATGTGAAATTACTGAGACACCCAAGGTAAGTATCAGTTAGGTGGAAATTTGCCTCTTTAACATGACAGAGAAGTCCAGGTTAAAATTTAGATCTGGATTTTGGTATTCATGAAAGTAACAATAAGAGCAGATGTGTTATCCAAATGAAAGTGGNTGAATGTGAAATTACTGAGACACCCAAGGTAAGTATCAGTTAGGTGGAAATTTGCCTCTTTAACATGACAGAGAAGTCCAGGTTAAAATTTAGATCTGGATTTTGGTATTCATGAAAGTAACAATAAGAGCAGATGTGTTATCCAAATGAAAGTGGCCTCTCTTCTGATATTAAACATCATCACTGCAAGTTTAAAACCTCTACTTCATCCTGTAACTCACCTTCCTCTTTCTTTCTTGCCTCCTATATGGAATCAATTGTCTAGTCTTACCAGTTTAACTTCCATTTTCCTTCCTATTTGTAACACAATTTCTATTCCCAATAGTCTAGTTAAGTTAATATTTCTCACCAGAGCTATTTTATTTTTTGAGGACAGCAAGACTGGTTGTCAGATTAATTGAATTGTGCAATAAACTGGGAGAGTTGTGACCATCATTTGAACAAGAATATTAGCTGTGAGGAAGACGGGTAAAGGTTAAGAAGGTAAAAAGGTTAAAAGGGTAAAAGTTAAGAAATGCAGAATATTGAAAGAAGGGATAGAAAATGAATATCTGATTAAAACTAATAGGGGAGACATTTGGAATGCCTCAGCATATACGTATACTACAACGTGTTCCCCTTCATTTTTAGCATTACAAATATGCGTCGAGTGATGTCAATTTATTTTGACACACTGCTCTACGCAAGCCTCATCTAGCAATAACAATTTTTTCAAGTAAGATTGACTTGAAGCAATTTTTGATAGAGGTAAGAATAAGTATTTTCCAGACATTTTTCTAAACTTTTCACATGTATTAAAGCATTTAATATTTGTGAAAATTCTATGAGACATTTACTTACACTATACATTGAACAGATGAGGAAATTAAGGAACAGGAAGTTATGGTGTATCTATCCAAAGGTCATACAATTTGTATGTGAGGTGATAAATGTGTTAATTACCTAGATGAGGGAATCCTTTCACAATGCATACATATCTCAAATCACCACAATTTATCCTTTAAATAGCTTACAATTTTATAAGTTAATTATGCCTCAATAGTGCTGAAATTTTTTTTTTTTAATTTTATTTTTACTTTATTTTACTTTACAATACCGTATTGGTTTTGCCATACATTGACATGAATCCACCATGGGTGTATATTAGCTCCCAATTCCGAATCCAGGTTGGGGAAAAAAGGGGCATACTCTATAACTAGCTTTAAAACCATATAGCCTAGAAACTGAAGAAATTGTTTAGTTTTTCAAAGTGAATAGAATTCAGTGAAAGATGGTTGAAATAAAAAAGTTTTCCTGCAGGGAAATTCGATGGTGACCATTATCATTTATACTCAGACATCTACAGCATTCACATTTTCTTAAGCAGCACATGAGGAACAGCTGCAAACTAGTCTATACAAAATTGGGTTTGGAGACTTCTGCCAACAAATCTACCATAGTTTTAAATAGGAGAAAGGGTATCTGTGTGTGTAAATTCCACCCTGTCTCAGGTAGGTAGATATTATGAACAAAAGAGGAAAAGGCAATTTCCTACCTGATGGTGTAGAACTCTCTAAATCTGCCAGTCCAGTTTTTTCCCCCCTTCTGTTTTAGGTTTTATAGGGCTTTCTAAATAGTCAATTTAGTATTTGTCACTAGTTTGGAAATTATTTTTCTGGAGTCAGTATGAAGTGTTAAGTATTTATAGACAGAAATTTTGGCAAAGACTATAGAGAATCTTGAAATGGCCTTTCACTGTGGCAGAAGAGCTTGAACAGATTCAAGTGCAAATCCTGATTTGTAGAGAGTTAAGTGTAGGTTTGTGGAAGTAACGTGTAAGATTGAGAAACTCAATTTTTCCAGTACGACTGAGTGATTGTTAAGGAGCTGTGTTTTTTATCTGAATCGCTTAGAGGGAAGTGCCATAGCATTTGTAGTAAACAGTTTATGCAGTTAAAATATGAAAAAGACAAAGAAAAGCAAACCAAAAAGACGTTTTAGAGTAGAATGGGAATTGAGCCAATGAGCCTGACTGGTAGAGTCATTGGAAGGAAGCCAGGGAGTCTGTGATATTTCTCTAGTTAGGATATATATATGTGGTATTGGATGAAAAATGTTAACTCTTTCCATTGAATCTGAGACTTTCTTGATCCTGAAACTGAAAACTGAATGCAAATTAAGATGCTTTTAAATGTATGATTAAAAAAATATCACATGCACACATGACATTTGGCAATGCCTGAGATCTCTCTAAAATGTCAAGATAGGAAAATATCCAAAAGCTTTTTTTTTTTTTTTTTTTAGAAAAAGAGAAACTTGGATTCCAGCCAAGTGCCTGCTGAGGAATTCTTATGAGAATTTCTGGAAACTGTACTTTTTAAGGTAATCATGTTCTCCATGCTTGCATAGCCCCTAATGTTCCTGGAGTGAATTTAAAGTCTCATCTATTTGTGCCTTTTTGTTGTACATCTTTCAGACTTCAGTGGTCAAGTTTCACTTTGGCAAAGGGATGAAAAAAAAATATTGTATTTGGCACTACACAACCTTAGAATACTTTGAGAATAAATATGCCAAGAGAGAATCATATTATGTAGCTTGAGTTCTATTTTTCGTGTATGATATGTGTGTCTCCTTATGTTAGATAAATCGATATCAGCCTTTTGCTTTTCTATTAAAATAAATATACATCACATATCTGATATACATAAACTGTGGTTGGGGGGCATAAGTGAGATATGATTTCAGGTAAATAATCTAAAATCAGCAGAGCTCTTATCTAAATGTAATGTTTTAAATCTTATTGACATAGTTTTTAAGGGATCAAGAACAACTATCTACAATCAAAAATGGCCGAGAAAAATGCTTACCTTTCCTTAAACAACTTGGGAGATTATTATCATCTGTATTAATTAATTTATTCTGTTGTTTAGTATAAATGGTGAAGCTGTGGCTATACCATTGAGGGTTCTTTTTTTAATTCTGATAAAATATATATGGCATAAAATTTATCTTTAACTTTTTTAAGTGTGCAGGTCTGTCACCATCATCCACCTCCAGAACTTGTTTGCCTTCCCAAACTAAAGCTCTGTATTTATTAAATCCTCATTCTCCCTCTCTCCCAAATCCTAATAACTCCGGGCAACCACCTTTTAGCTTTCTGTCTCCATGAATCTGACCACTGGAGGTAATTTATATGAGTAGATCATACAATATATTTCTTTCTGTGATTGACACATTTCACTGAATGTAACAGTTTCAAGTTTCATCCATATTGTAGCATATGTTAGAATGTCCTTCCTTTGTTAAGGCTGAGTGATATTCTAATGTATGTATATATTACATTTTATTTATTCATTCAGCTGTTGATAGGTACTTGGATTGCTTTTATCTTTTGTTATTATATGCAGTGAGTTTTATATGATCCTTAAAGAGGGCAGCTATGGGGCAATAAGATCCATCGTAGATTTGGAAACAGAAAAGCTAGACTTAGTTATGTCACAACTAGATAAATTAGGTCGCTTCTCTCTTAGTTTTCTAATCTGTAAAGTAAGGATACAATTGTTTTTATAGTATTGTTTTATAGCTAATAATTATTAAGCTTTCATGTTTTTTAATTGTATTCTGACAGAAACCCTATAAAGTAGGGAGAGTTACATTTCCCAGAGTTGCTGTGAAATTGTAACATATGTGAGAAACTTCCTATTATACTACAAAGCACTAACCCATGTAATAGATTATTCTTACTTTCTTCACAATGCCTGGCAAAAGATTCAAGATACACTATTGGAAAATAAAAGCAGTTCTGTTTCACAGCTGTAGGCAGCACACTAGGCAGGCATTTGAAAATAAGTTGTTGATAAGAGATGCAATTCAATTAATAATCATTATAACTAAAGAGTAAACTGTTCTGCTGCTGCTGCTGCTAAGTCGCTTCAGTCATGTCCGACTCTGTGCGACCCCATAGACGGCAGCCCACCAGGCTCCCGTGTCCCTGGAATTCTCTAGGCAAGAACACTGGAGTGGGTTGCCATTTCCTTCTCCAATGCATGAAAGTGAAAAGTGAAAGTGAAGTCATTCAGTCGTGTCCGACTCTTTGCGACCCCATGAACTGCAGCTTACCAGGCTCCTCCGTCCATGGGATTTTCCAGGAAAGAGTACTGGAGTGGGGTGTCATTGCCTTCTCCGCGTAAACTGTACAGTAGAAATTAATTCAACATTGTAAACCAACTATATGCCAATAAAATTAATTTAAAAAAAAGAATAAATGAAAGCAACAGCTCTAAACCTTATATGCAGATGATATTCAAGATGTTAATAATATTAAAATTGTGTAAGGTAAATCTTATTTCCCAATAGAACCAAAGTTTTAATGATGATGGCATGACTGAGGGTGGGGTAAGGGAGGGTAGATATCATCTATCTAGTGTCAAAATTTTATAGGAATCATTACAGATCTCTTTAGTAATCAGCAGTTGAAACATCAACTGATATGTTTCTGAGTGATTTTATAGTGATCACTACAATATGAAATATATAATAATATATTTTATTGTTTTTTCTACAATATCAAATATATAACATAAATATTGATTCATTGATATGTATTAATGAGTCTTTAAAAAGTAACTGCATGTGCCTTTCAAGAAGCTTCCTTCCGAAAAATAACAGTAGAGAGTATGGAGAACCATGAAATCTCCCAGGATAGCTGCTGTGAAGGGCAGCAGGTAACTGCTTGGTGGGTGGGATGGGATGTACCAGAGTATATCCAACTGAGAAATCAACTTGATTTCCTGCTATCTGCTATGAGTATCATAAGTAATGATATAGAAATAGTTGGCTTACAATTTCATTTATTCAATGAATAATTAAAGAGTCTCTAGTATTTTGCTAGATTTTGTCCAAGGAGCTGGAAACATAAAAATGAATAAGATGAAAAATGTCTGTTTTGCGGGCGGAGGAGGGGATCAATTCTGAGAGAGTTGGAGGATAATTACACAAACATATAAATTGGATAATTATGGGCTTCCCTGGTGGCTCAGAGGTTAACGTGCCTGCCTGGAATGTGGGAGACCCGGGTTCGATCCCTGGGTTGGGAAGATCCCCTGTGGAAGGAAATGGCAACCCACTCCAGTACTCTTGCCTGGAGAATCCCAGGGAGGGAGGAGCCTGGTAGGCTACAGTCCATGGGGTCGCAAAGAGTCGGACACGACTGAGCGACTTTACTTACTTACTTACTTACTTATGAGCTATTTTATGAATAAATACTAAACCTAGTGATATACTGGAGAATGATGGAGGAATGTGGAGAATACCCTTTATATTAGGTCAATTAGAGAACTGAAAGTGAGATTACTCAGTTGTGTCTGACTCTTTGCAACCCTGTAGACTGTAGCGCGCCAGGCTGCTCTGGCCGTGGCCTTTTCCCAGCAAGACTACTGGAGTGGGTTGCCATTTCTTTCTCCAGGGGATCTTCTCAACCCAAGGATCAAACCTGGGTCTCCAGCATTGCAGGCAGACTCTTTACTGTCTGAGTCACCAGGGAACTACCCTCTGAGAAAGCGGCATCATTAATGTAAATCATTCAACTATTCTGCTTCATCAGGCTGAGAATCAAGTTTTCCTCGTTGGTTAGATATCCAAGCATAGTACAGAACCTGGTCCTTGGTAGCATAGTATGATAATGCTTTATAAGTGTAAATGTCTTTCTAAAACTATTTAAATAGATATCATGTTACTTAATCTTTAGAATGACCTGAGGTAGTATGCCAAGAATTGTTAACTGCCTTTGGTGAGTTTGAGATACTTAGATCACACAATGAGGAAATGGCAGAGTTGGCAAGAAAAGGTACAGGGGGAGCTTTCAAACAGTCCTCTTCTTATATATGAACACATCAATTCATGATTAACTGCTGTTAGTATTGAATGGGAAATTTTTATAGCTGCAAATCAGATCTATTTACATAATAGTAAGGAACTGATTTCAAATCAGTTTTGGTATGCTTGTACCCTTAAAAATGTGCTTGTCCAATGAGAAAGACAATATTATCATATTCATGTTTATAGACATAGACTTTGTAGTTGAGAAAAGTTGTCATGATAGATATCACATATAGTAGCAAGTGGAAAACTGATGCTTTTAATCTAAAATCTAATAATAGCAATCTGTGCTTTTGTGGATTTCTTTATATAGTTAAAATATTTTTATTTTAAATTCTAAATCCAGCACTTTTACTTTTTAAACAGTATTTATTGATTTTTTCTCTTTTCACAAAATGTTGATTTTTTATTGCATCAAATTTAGAAAATATGTTAAAGAACAAAGAATAAATAACCACCATTAATAATCTTGCATAAATAATTAATTAAACAGTATTTATTGATTTTTTCTCTTTTCACAAAATGTTGATTTTTTATTGCATCAAATTTAGAAAATATGTTAAAGAACAAAGCATAAATAACCACCATTAATAATCTTGCATGAATAATTAAATTGTTTTTTTTCCTAAAAGATTACAAATATGAAATGGGGTGTTTTAAAATTTGTATAAATGTTAGAGTATTGTTTGATTTAACTCTATTAAAATTTATTTTAGCAAAGTAATAATAATTTAATAAATTGTTCAAGTCAGAGTTGTGGTGATGTAGCCAGTGGCACCCCACTCCGGTACTCTTGCATGGAAAATCCCATGGATGGAGGAGCCTGGTGGGCTATACAGTCCATGGGGTCGGTAAGAGTCGGACACGACTGAGCAACTTCACTTTCACTTTCATGCATTGGAGAAGGAAATGGCAACCCACTCCAGTGTTCTTGCCTGGAGAATCCCTTGGATGGGGGAGCCTGGCAGGCTGCTATATCTGGGGTCTCACAGAGTCGGACACGACTGAAGCAACTTAGCAGCAACAGCAGCAGCTTCACATACATGAAGTATGTTAACATGAAGGATATTTTGCCTATAGTTTCCATTTTTATCTTGATTTTTCCTAATTGCTCTAACAAAGGCATGTTTTATATAAAAAGAGATTCTGAATAGTGATCAGATCTGTATAAAAGGTTGACATTTGTTACTGTGAATTTAAAATATGTTCCTTCTAATAAGTGAAGCTTTATTTCTATAACTAGAATCTATATTTCTATGTGTGTATTGAATGTCTTCTGTTGCCTACAAATGACACTTCAGCTGTGTACTATTCAATACTAGTACTGACACCATCCCTTTTTGTTGTTGTTCAGTCACTAAGTCATGTCTAACTCTTTGCAACCCTATGGACTGCAGCAGGCCAGGCTTCCCTGTCCTCAGCCTCCCAGAGTTTGCACAAATTCATGTCCATTGTGGTCATGTATGGATATGAGCGTTGGACTGTGAAGAAGGCTGAGCGCCGAAGAATTGATGCTTTTGAACTGTGGTGCTGGAGACGACTCTTGAGAGTCCCTTGGACTGCAAGGAGATCCAACCAGTCCATTCTGAAAGAGATCAGCCCTGGGATTTCTTTGGAAGGAATGATGCTAAAGCTGAAACTCCAGTACTTTGGCCACCTCATGCAAAGAGTTGACTCATTGGAAAAGACTCTGATGCTGGGAGGGATTGGGGGCAGGAGGAGAAGGGGACGACCGAGGATGAGATGGCTGGATGGCATCACGGACTCGATGGACATGAGTCTGAGTGAACTCCGAGAGATGGTGATGAACAGGGAGGCCTGGCGTGCTGCGATTCATGGGGTCGCAAAGAGTCGGACATGACTGAGCGACTGAACTGAACTGAGTCAGTGAGTCAGTGATGTTATCTAACCATCTCATCCTCTGACACCCTCTTCTTCTTTGCCTTCAATCTTTCCCAGCATCAGGGTCCTTTCTGAGGAGTCAGTTCTTCACATCAGGTGGCCAAAGTATTGGAGCTTAAGCTTCAGCATCAGTCCTTCCAATGAATACTCAGAACTGATCTCCTTTAGGATGGACTGGTTGTATCTCCTTGCAGCCCAAGGGACTCTCAAAAGTCTTGTCCAACACCACAGTTCAAAAGCATTAATTCTTCTGTGCTCAGCCATCTTTATGGTCCAACTCTTATATCTGTACATGACTACTGGAAAAACCATAGTTTTGACTATATGGACCTTTGATGGCAAAGTGATGTCTTTGCTTTTTAATATGCTATCTATGTTTGTCATAACTTTTCTTCCAGGGATCAAGCATCTTTTAATTTCATGGCTGCAGTCACTGTCTGCAGTGATTTTATGAGCACTAAATGTGTGCCATACACTACTCTATGTCCTCTAAACTCTATCTCATTTCATCATCACAGCAACCCACTGAATGTGGTGCTTTTATTATCTCAAAATTACTGGTGAAGAAACAAGGGCACATATAGGTTAAATAACTTTGTAGGTTCATATAGATCATATAGATTAAATTGACAAATTCAGGATTTAAACTTACTAATAGCATTCATATTTATCTTTAGAAATAAGTGTAGGGCAAGGAACAACTCTAATTTAATATCTATTTTTAATTATCAATAGCATCTACATTAAGATATGGAAAAGGGGATGGCAACCTACTCCAGTATTCTTGCCTGGAGAATCCAATGGACAGAGGAGCCTGGAAGGCTGTAGTCCATAAGGTTGCAAAGAATCAGACACAACTGAAGCAACTTAGCACATGAGGATAATAAATAAATGTATTAGAAAATAATGGGAACTATATGCATTCTATTTCAGGCTATTTTTCCTTTATTAAACTTTAAATAAATTATGATAAATGATATATCTGTTAAAAGTGTGAAATGTTAGGAAAAAAAATATCAGTTCTAGTCACAGATCTCTAAAAACCCTGAAAGTAGAGATCCGCTTTAACCCTTTGGCCTGCAATTCTTTATCAAAGGAATCAAAGGAGATGATCTCTATAAAGTCTTTACCAATTCTGAAACTGTTAAATCACCTTCTGTGTTATCATTTGATTGTACGTCAGTGAATGCAGTCATGGCTTCAACCTTCTCCACGCATTTCTCCTTACTTTTAAAGTGAAGCTGAATATAATGAAAGAATGCTAAGCTTATAGTAACACAAGTCCCTGTTTTGAAGTTATGAAGCATCAGTGTAATTTGATAAGCTTGACAGTATTCCATAACACATTACTAAAAATACTGTTTAGAAAAACTCAGAAAGGAAGGTGCTGTTTTTAAAACACCATCTTGATTGGCTTCAGTATAAATAAATTATATGAAATAAGCATCACTTCCTTATTCTATGGATACATTGATTTCAAAGCCCTCTTAGCTATTCTTTAAGAACTGTAGCAAGATGTAAGGGCTTCTCTGGTGGCAAGATGTAACTCACTTATCACAAATGTCACCCTTTTAAATTCACTAGTTTTTCATATATTCCCAGAACGGTAGAGATTGACCCTTATTTTCTTTCTTTGCTTGTTAAAGAGTGTCTCTCCTAATGAGGTGCTTAGTAGTGGTATTCTACCAGTACTTGCCAAATAAACCACTTCATGACTATAAGGGTATAGCAGAGGGAGCCAGATAATCCTAGCTAAATGCAGATGAAATGGCTTGTAAAAACACAAGGAATAATTAAGTATTCAGATATAGATTCCCAGAAGCATGCAAATAGGTGATTAAAATAACACATTTATTGCAATTTTTAGCACCTAAAGAAACAATGTAGGCTTGTTAGCATCAGATAAGTTGCCAAGTATGACATTTGTCTCATATATTTGGAACAACTTTATGTGGGACAAATTCATAGACACATCTTAGTATCTTCAGAGCAAAATGAATTAACACTCAAGAGTTATTTGGATTTTTTTTTTTAATAGATTATCATTTGAGAAAGGGTGACATCATAACATTTATTGGCAAAGGCTGAAATTTTTCTATGGCAACTCATAAAACTAACAAAGAGAAAGTTTGATCCTTATTTAGGTTCCTTGTTGATTCTGAATTCAAAATATAGTAACAACATTTTCACAGGCAGTCTCCTTTATCTGAAATTTTAATGGCACAACACATTTGGCAAAAACAGCTTAGTTGTTTCTCATGTGTATATTTGGTTCAGGCAGTTTTTACTATAGAAAAGACCGAAAAAAAAAAATCAAGGTTTTATTCCCTATCTTATTATACCCCTACTTCTAATAACATTTGCCTGAGTATTCCTCTTTATTTCAGTGAATGATTATTTTTTATATTTACTCAGGCCTTGGCAGCCTGCTTGGGTACCCTAATGAGTGGGCTCCCTGGGGTTTAGGCCTGAAAGTGTGTATTCTGAAAATTCTGTCGTGATTCTAAACTGTAAATCTGTTCACCACAATGAAAGTAAATGAACTCTTGTATCTCTGCCCTGGGTTCAGTAATTTTCATTATCCAGTAGATGTCTTTGTGCGTGCGTGCTAAGTTGCTCCAGTTGTACCTCTTTGCAACCGTATGAACTGTAGCCTGCCAGATTCCTCTGTCCATGGGGATTCTTCAGGCAAGAATACTGGAGTGAGTTGCCATGCCATGCCATCCCCTGGATGACCAGGGGATCTTCCCCATCTAGGGATTGAACTCATGTCTCCTGTGACTCCTGCATTGCAGGCGGATTCTTTACCACTGAGCCGCTGGGGAAGCCTACATGTCTTTGTAACTTGACCTAAGGGTTTTCCTGAGTTTTGGTGCTATTCACAAAAGTTTTTTAAGGACTATTTAATCACAATTTTTGGCTGATTTTAAGATTTTATTAGCAAATATTTTCTGTGTGAAAATTACTAGTAAGCTTTTCATTTTAATTAGAAATTACTAAGATTTATAGTCACTGACACTGTACGATGAGTATGTTTATAGTCACCATCATTGTCTAATGACTTTTATTTGTCTGATATTATGCAAAACATCATTCTTTTTACATTTGGAAGCTTCTTCATATGAAGAAGCTGAGGCTTAAAAAGGTGACAGCTGCCTGGATAATGGCATCAAGATTAAAACCCAAGTCTGCTTCCCAGGTGGCTCAGTGATGTAAAATCTGCCTGCTGACACAGGAGATGTGAGTTCAATACCAGGTTGGGAAAATTCCCTAGAGGAGGAAGCGACAACCCACTCCAGTATTCTTGGTGGGAAAATCCCATGGACAGAGGAGCCTGGCGGGCTACAGTCCATGGGGTCGCTAAAGAGTCGGACATGACTTAGTGACTAAACAACAACAACAAAATGTAGAGGTACCTTTGCTAAATCTAACCCTGCTAACTATTAGAGATCTTATTTTCAGTAAAACAACATCTGTCGTATACCAGTTATGGCTATTATTTTTATTTTATTGAGCAAACATTTAATTTGCAAATTTTTATAGATTCCTCATTTGTGTAGCAATACATTTACAAAGTTTTTGCCAAGTTTATGTTCTTACATATTTAAGTGTGTACTGTCTCCACTCTAGATTATGCTGCTCTCCCTACTCATATGTTTTCTTCCCTTACAATTAATATTATCTCTGAAACTAGGCCCCAAACAAGACAATTGTGGTTTTGCTAAGATTTGCTTAAGTATAAACCACTAGGAAGTCTTAAGTATACTATTTTATGACTGTTAACAAGTATTATAGATAACTGAATGGTTATTTATTCTTTTGTTATGTATGTTCTAAGTAATTGTGCAGGTCTTAAAAGACAAGTTATTAATCAAATTAAACTTTAAAATTTTATGGTTTTATAGTAAACTTTGCTTTTCTACTGAAACTCCAAGAGTTAAAATCTATTCTAATCATGAATAAACAAATCTTAAAATGTTGGCAAAGCCTCAAAAAACAAAGCAAAATTGGGACATTGTAGTTGATTTTAATACTGCCTTAACAAATAGAAATACAATGTTTTAAAAACATTTATTAAAAGTAGAAAAAAACCTTGTTCATTTATTCAGACAACTATTCTCTCTAGTAGGCAATTGAGTATAAATTATATGTTGTGGGTTGTTTTAATAAACAGTTTGCTCAAGCAGAAAACCTGAAAGCATATTGCAGGTACAAAAAGGACTGTAGGACTGTGAAGCTTATTGACACCTAGAGCCTAAGATAAACACTCCTCTCTCAAACACAATTTTAAAAAATTCATAGATGTGAGAATAGCTATTGCCAGATGAAAAATGTATGTACTCTGTTCCAAATTTACACATATATTACTGGTTACATATATTGTATTGAATTGGACATAAAGACCAATGAATTTAGGAATATAATCTTTCAAAAACTTAAACTGTTTGCAGCAGTAAGAACCCAAGATAAAGGATAACTTTAAGAATGTCATTGGGTCTGCGAGGTCAGAAAAGATGGTTTTTATCATTGCTACATATCTATGCTGAAAGGGATTGGGGGCAGGAGAAGAAGGGGACGACAGAGGATGAGACGGCTGGATGGCATCACTGACTCAGTGCATGTGAGTTTGAGTGAACTCCGGAAGTTGGTGATGGACAGGGAGGCCTGGCGTGCTGCAGTTCATGGGGTCGCAAAGAGTCAGACACGACTGAGCGACTGAACTGACAGGCGGACACATCTATCACTTGAATAGCACATAGTAGACACTAGATAAATATTTATTGAATAAATTAACTAAATACAACTACAAAAGTATACTTGTTATATAGTTGTATAGTATAGTTGTTTCTCAGATAACAATATATGACACATCAGTCATTTTTAGTATAAAAATATGCTGTAATTTAATATTATTTCTCAAAATGGGTACTGGCTGAGAAATTTTTTTCCTTGTCATAGATGAATCATAAAACTATCAAATTAGGTCCCCAAATGCACAATGATTAACTGTATTTTCTTTTAAGGGGATATTTGTGTTACAGATTTCTTGGTCCCAAGAATTTTATACATATCTCTTAATTTACAGAAGGATCAACAGAAAAACCTTGATTAAACAAAGTATGGAAAATGGTTAAAGGTCATTCTATTTTCTTTGAGTTTGCAGTTATTTGGAAGCATAAAACTTGTCTTGCCTTAGTTTGACAAAGAATATACTTTTTTTAAGTGAGAACAAATTTTATTTTATTGACATAATTAAAAATGTGTTGTCAGAGAGAATGGAATATATTAACATGTTAAACAACTTTTGAAAAGTGAATTAATAGATCATAAAACTCTGAACTTTACAAATAGCTGAAGAGAGAATAGAAGCAAAAAGCAAGAGAGAAAGGGAAAAGTACACCCAACTAAACACAGAGTTCCAGGGGATAGCAAGGAGAGACAAGGGGGCCTTCTTTAATGAACAAGGCAAAAAGATAGAGGAAAACAACTGAAGGGGGAAGACTAAAGATCTCTTCAAGAGAACTGGAAATATCTAAGGAACATTTCATCCAATAATGGGCACAATAAAGGACAGAAACAGTAAAGACCTAATAGAAGCAGAAGAAGTCAAGAAGAGATAGAAACAATACACAAAAGAACTATACAAAAATGATCTTAATGACCCAGATAACCAAGATGTTGCGGTCACTCACCCAGAGGCAGACATTCTGGAGTGTGAAGTCAAGTGGGACTTAGGAAGCACCCCTGTCAATAAAGCTAGTAGAGGTGATGGAATTCCAGAAGAGTTATTTAAAATCCTGAAAGATGATGCTATCAAAGTGTTTCACTCAATATGTCAGCAAATTTGGAAAACCAGCAGTGGCCACAGAACTGGAAAAGGTCAATCCTTGTCCCAGTTCCCAAGATGGGCAATAAAAAATAAAGTTCAAGTCACTGGACTTGAATTCATCTCCCATACCAGTAAGGTTATGCTCAAAATCCTGCATGCTAGGTTCAGCATTATGTGAACTGAGAACTTCCAGATGTCCAAGCTGAGCTTAGAAAGGCAGAGAAACCAGAAGTCAAATTGCCAACATTCACTGGATCATAGAGAAACCAAGGGCATTCCAGGAAAAACATCTACATTTGTTTTATTGACTATGCTAAAGCCTTTTTCTGTGTGGATCATAATAAACTGTGGAAAACCCTTAAATAGTTGGGAATACCAAACCATCTTACCTGTCTCCTGAGAAATCTATATGCTGGTCAAGAAGGAACAGTTATAACCTTGTATGGAGCAACTGACTGGTTCAGGATTGAGAAAGGAGTATAGCAAGGCTATTTATTGTCACCCTGTTTGTTTAACGTATACACAGAACACATCATGAGAAATGCTGGGCTGGAATCAAGATTGCCAGGAGAAATATCAACAACCTCGGATATATAGATACCACTCTAATGGCAGAAAGGAAGAGGAACTAACGAGTCTCTTGATGAGGGTGAAGGAGGAGAGTTAAAAAGAGTTGGCTTACAGCTCAATATTAAAGAAACTAAGATCATGGCATCTAGCCCCATCACTTCATGGCAAATAGAAGGGGAAAAGGTGGAAGCAGTGACAGATTCCTTTTCTTGGGCTCTAAAATCACTGCGAATGGTGACTGCAGCCGTGAAATTAAGATGATTGCTTCTTAGCATGAAAGTTTTGACAAACCTAGACAGGGCTTCCCTGGTGGCTCAGAAGGTCAAGCGTCTACCTGCAATGCAGGAGACCCGGGTTTGATCCCTGGGGAAGATCCCCTGGAGAAGGAAATGGTAACCCACTCCAGTATTCTTGCCTGGAGAATCCCAAGGACAGAGGAGCCTGGTGGGCTACAGTCCATGGGGTCGCAAAGAGTCGGACACGACTGAGCGACTTCACTTTCACTTTCACTTTCAGACAGTGTCTTAAAAAGCAAAGACACCACTTTGCTGACAAAGGTCTGCATAGTCAAGGCTATGGTCTTTCCAGTAGTCATGTACGGTTGTGAGAGCTGAATCATAAAGAAGGCAGAGCACTAAAGAATTGATGCCTCAAACTGTGGTGCTGGAGAAGACTCTTGAGAGTCCCTTGGACAGCAAGGAGGTCAAACCAGTCAATCTTAGAAGAAATCAACCTTGAATATCCATTGGAGGGACTGATGCTGAGGCTCCAATACTTTGGCCACCTGATGTAAACAGCTGATTCATTGGAAAAGACCCTGATGCTGGGCAAAATTGAAGGCAGGAGGAGAAGGGGACAACAGAGGATGAGATGGTTGGATGGCTTCCCTGATGCAATGCTCATGAACTTGGGCAAACTCCAGGAGATGGTGGCGGACAGGGAAGCCTGGTGTGCTGCAGTCCATGAAGTCATGAAGAGTCAGTCGGACATGACTTGATGACTGAAGAGCAACAGCAACAGCAACAGAGCTCTAAGGGCTTCCTTAGTGGCTCAGCGGGTAAAGAATCCACCTTCAATGCAGGAGACACAGGAGATGCGGTTTTGAACTCCGGGATGGGAAGATCCCCTGGAGGAGGAATTGACACCCCACTCTAGTAAGTAAATTGTATTTATTTAATCTTTCTCCCCACTGAATTTTGAATTTAATTCATATTTGTTATATTTTAAGGAACGAAATTTCTAGCTTGTATTTCCTATGCTTTTAATGGAGTTTATCCTTAGGGAAACTAGATGCGTGAAGATGGTTATTTTTTAAAAAGACATAAAGTGAAAGAGATTACTTAGCTGTTATAAATATTATTAATGCATTAATAACATTAATGCAAATAAAAACATTAACTTACAAAGGTCATTTTTGTCACAATCAATAGTCTAAGTTTTTAAAAAATTTTAGGAAATACTTTTAAAGGAAAGACTATACAGTGTAATGTACAAATGTTTATGGTAAAAAGAGGAATTTTATATTAAAAATTGCATGATGATTTTTTATAATACACGTAGAATATTAAAAATTGTCAATAATAACAGGTTTGACAATACCTGTCTCTTATACACATCTCTCTGCCCTGGGTTCAGTAATTTTCATTATCCAGTAGATGTCTTTGTGCGTGCGTGCTAAGTTGCTCCAGTTGTACCTCTTTGCAACCGTATGAACTGTAGCCTGCCAGATTCCTCTGTCCATAGAGTTGACTCATTGGAAAAGACTCTGATGCTGGGAGGGATTGGGGGCAGGAGGAGAAGGGGACGACCGAGGATGAGATGGCTGGATGGCATCACGGATTCGATAGACCTGAGTCTGAGTGAACTCCGGGAGATGGTGATGGACAGGGAGGCCTGGCGTGCTGCGATTCATGGGGTCGCAAAGAGTCGGACACGACTGAGCGACTGAACTGAACTGAACTGAATGGAAGATTACCTGAAACTTTTTTCTTTTGCTTTGGTTTTAATGAAGAGAATATCTCTTTATTTGAAAAATAAAATCAAAGCTTCTATTGATGTCATTCTACTCATAGTATACAGTCATAAAATCACAAAGAGTGAGAGTATATTTGGACAAAATAATCAAACCATGTTACTTCATGGAGATGATTACTTATGGTCAGTAGGTATTTATAATTGGCATATCTTTGTCATTACTCTTGAGTCTAATTTCTTATCTTACAAAGTATACAGATTTTTACTGTAGTTTGCACAATTTTTTCTCTTTATGGAGAGAGTACACTTCTGTAGCAGTTCAGTGATTTTAAGATGAAATACTTTTTAAAAAATGACACATTAAAATTTTTGATACTGTTACTACACTCAAAAACTTGGTACTTTGGTTTTGACAATGAGAAACAAAAGACAGCCTTCCAAACTGAAATATTTTTTTAAAGAAAATGTGCTTTGCATTTCTTTATCGATCTTGTACATTTAAAAGTATTCTTTCCTATTAATTAGCTTTTACTTCAGTAAACATCAGGGAATCATTATTAGGATCTTTGCTACACAATGTATTGATAATTGTAATATTTGATAGTTCATCCCAACTAGTGTTCTCTGCTCTTAATTTTGCATATAAAATACCATTCTCTTCATTTTTACATATGTAACAACAAAATATGCTACCAGAATAATTATATTGACTTTAAAAACAGTGAATAAATATATTAAGTGCTTACTGTATACTAGACACTATGGCAGAAACTAAACGTTCCATTGACGTTTAGAAGAAAACCACTCTGAATTCATGGAAACAGGCTTTTAAAATAAAGCACAGTGCACTGCAAAAATTTTTACTTTGACAGTGATTTCAAAATTTTCAAATGTATCCACATTTTAAATTAGATAAAAGTTATATTCATTCTTGATTATTGATGAGGTAATGCTGTTTCATATGTTTAAAATTTTCATATGCTTAAAATTTTTGTTACCATTTTGAAGTAAAAAAAAAACTCTAAATGAGACTTTAATTTTAACATTGTGAAATAGTTGTTTAAATATATATAAAGAAATATAAGCAATATAAACCATAAACTAACTAAAATGGAATAGAAGAGCCGTAAGTCAAAACATGTCTTTTGCATAGAGTAGCAGAAATTTCTTTAAGGGTAAAAAGTAATGTGCAAAGGTGAAATGGGGCTAAAGGATCATTTTGGCATTGCCACAGTTCCATAAGAAAAGTTTAGCCAGGCCTCAGGTGGGCACTAGAAAACCACTAAAGGTGGGACCAAGCATTCATAGAAATTACATTGTCTCATTGTAGTTGTGCCACTGTTTTCTTATAGAGTTTCCCATTTTCTTTCATAAATTTCTACCCTTTTCAGAAAGACAATTTCATTGATTCAACCCAGCCATGATTTGTTTTTGAGTCAAGTATTCCCACCCTGTTCCTCTAATTTTGGGATTATGGGAGGGACAGGAGAGCTTGGGGATCATGTCTTGTTTTGCTTTGTCCTTCTAAAAGGGCATAGGTGTTAAGTAAGAGTGAGAAGTTATACAGGGTAGGAAGATTTGTTCATAAGTTCGTAACATTAAAAATTACCCTATGATACTGAGCAGAATTCTCTGTGCTGTACAGTAGTAGCCTTGTTGGTTACTCATTTTAAATATACCAGTGTGTGCATGTCAGCCCTAAACCTATTCCTTCCCCTCCACCCTTCCCCCTTGGTAACCATAAGTTCATTCTGTTAGTCTATGTGTCTATTGGGAAGAGAATTTGAAAAAGAATAGATGCATATGTATATATATAATAGAAAAAAAAATGTTTTACAATCCTAGGGGGAAGAAATCATTGAATTGTACACTTAAAAATGGGGGAATTTTATGACATATGAATTGTATCTCAATAAAGCTGTTACTTTAAAAAGAAAAAAAAATTACCTAATAGTATAAGGTATATGACAGTTATCAGTATACATTAACTTTTTTCTTCTTTTTGCTCCTCATGTTAAACAGAAAAGTAATCCATAATTTAATACATAAAAATTAAGTAACATTTTCACTAAATGAATCCATTTTTTGGTATATGTATCTGTTAGCTATTGTCACAGTAATATTGCATAACAAAGAGCCACACAACCTCGAAGGACTACTGCGTGCATGCGTGCTAAGTCACATCCGACTCTGTGCACCCCTTGGACTGTAGCCCACCAGGCTCCTCTGTCTGTGGGATTCTCCAAGCAAGAATACTGGAGTGGGTTGCCATGTCCTTCTCCAGGGCATCTTCTCAACCCAGGGACTGAACCTTCATCTCTTATGTCTCCTGCATTGGCAGGCAGGTTCTTTACCATTAGCACCACCTGGGAAGGACAGAGGACTAGCGCAATACACATGGATTCTCATGCATCTCTGGGTAGGGGCTTCCTTGGTGGCTCAGAGGTAAAGAACTCGCTTGCCAATGCAGGAGACATGGGTTTGATCCTTGGGTCAGGAAGATCCCCTAGAGAAGGAATTGGCAACCCATTCCAGTATTCTTGCCTGTAAAATCCAAAGGACAGAGGAGCCTAGAGGGCTACAGTCCGTGGGTTAACAGAGTCGGGCACAACTGAGCAGCTGAGCACACACATGTCTCTGAGTAGGCAGTTAGGTTGATCTAGGCTTGAGCTCAACTGGAAAGCCTGCTTCAGTCTATACATCTCTCAACATTAATGCCTCCTCTATTCAACATCTGTTGTCCCCTTTCTGGTACTAGTAAACTTGCGTGGATATGGTATTCTAGTAACTATGGCAGAGATACAAGAAGGCAAATAGCTTTCAAGTCTTTACCTGGGTCGTATTTGTAAATATCCCACTAACTGAAATAATTATGGATGAACCCAAAGTCAAGAGGTGGAGAGAGAAACTCCCCCTAAAGTTGGGAGGGACTGTGGAATCACTTATAGGAAGGGGTGAAGAATTGGGATCAATAATTCAAACTACTGCAGCTAGTATCTTTAATATAAATCAAACTATGTTTCTATTTTGCAGCAGTCTTAATAGAAGAAGCCCTTTCTATTAAAAAAAAAATTATAGGATCTATTATGTCAAAAAAAAGTGAGGAAAAATTTGGTGGAATATTTTTGTTTTTCTTATACTAGCTTTTCCTTTTGAGGTATGTTTACCACGTTCAGATGAACAACTGTTGAAAAGTATACTCCAGGACGCTTTTCAGGGTGTTTGTTTTGAAGAATGGTATAAAAATTTCCATAAGTTTCATATGCAACCACAGATATTTTAACTTGATCCTTTATCCTGCATTTACTTTTAGGCGTCCTTAAGAATCTGTTAAAATGCAGAAATTATGCAGTATTGATTTCAGGAAAAGTTGAAGTGGTTACACATGATTGCATTTGCCTTAAAAGAAATCCTTATTTGGTTCTAATTTGAACAATATTGAAAGCACAACAAAACTAGCTTTTTATTATGTCACCACACATTTGGTGAGTTATGGAAAGCATTTTATTTCAGGAATGGAGTTAACTATGTCTTGTCCGCACTTCAAGCCATTCTTGTCATTTCTGGCTACTGTCCAAGCCTGCTTGTGACTCATACATATTTCTTTTCTGGTAAGAAATGCACTGAAATCCCAGAAACATATGCTGCTGACTGCTAGATGAGTTTTGGTGGTGAGAGATTAATGTAATTGCTTTTGTTTGAGACATATAATTGGTCACAGTTACATACATGTAGCTTATAGGTAAAATATGTTCTGTTTTAAAACTCATTAAAATAATATTTACTTTGCTTTTAAAAGATAATGTTTTAAAAATCTAAAATATATATGCTTCCTTCTTTCCTCTTATTCCAGAATACTTGGAATGGAAAAAGTACAAATTTATGTGAAATAAATGCAGATATCTAAATATGCACAAAACTTAACTTTCAGGTATAAAGTTTGAAATGACAAAGTATTTGTTAGCCTAAAATTTTTAAAAGGGGTATTCTAATTAATTCCCAAATTAAATGTTGCTTCCTCAAATATTATCAATGTTTCTTTTACTAAGCTGTTTTCTATTTAAAAGTATAGTAAAATAATGTTTGCGTGCCAAGTTGCTTCAGTCATGTCCAACTTTTTGCAACACTATGGACTGTAGCCCTTTAGGCTCCTCTATTCACAGGATTCTCCAGGCAAGAATATTGGAGTGGGTTGGATGCCCTCCTCCAGGGGATCTTCCTGATCCAGGGATCGAACTTGTGTCTCAGGTCTCCTGCATTGACAAGCGGGTTCGTTACCACTAGTTCCACCTGGGAAGCCCAAATAACATTTAGTATATAACATTTTACTGCTCAGCTTCTGTGAAATACATATTTTATGTTCTTTCT
Organism: Cephalophus harveyi; assembly: GCA_006410635.1. NCBI lineage: Eukaryota > Metazoa > Chordata > Mammalia > Artiodactyla > Bovidae > Cephalophus > Cephalophus harveyi. The sequence continues at coordinate 975,728 of SJYT01030898.1, forward strand.
TGTCATTCTGAAGAAAACCTATACTTAAATACAAAGATTCACTTTCTGATGATCCCCGAAATGTCAGTAAAGTTGGGTCCTGCAACAGACTTGTATTCTCAAGAATTTCTGGTTCATGTTTATGTGTAGCAGGGGCTTTAGTGATTTTTTTCTACCCGGTTACATCTAGCCCTTGCTGGTCTTTCATAATATAAAATCATAGGTCATTTTTCCGTAGTTTTATTTTCCCCATTTTCTTCAAGATTTCAGTTTCAGAAGTACAGAAATACCACCAAGATGAGACAGTACACTATTATTATAGCTACCATAGACTCTTGTGAAAAAGTTTGGTTATACATCATAAATAAATAAATACCTCAAAGCATTGTTTGCAGAGTATGACTGGACCTTGCATACCTACGCAGTCCAAACATTACATTCCTGACATTTAGGACTTTTAGATGTAAACTGTTCTTTGCTAGGGCTCTCTCATAACTAAAATATGAGTCACTTGCAAACCATAATAGATTTTGGCTCTGCAACATGATGAAGTGTTCTGGATGTAGTGACACATTTCGCCGAGACTCATGGCAGCAGAATTCCCAGTGGTCACCCAAAATAGGGAAAGAAATGAAGAACAAAATTAAAGGAAATATGCAAACCCTGGCATCATCCTTTCATGGCAATACAGCTCTATTCTTGTTGTTAAGAGGTGGAAGTGCTTGGAGATTAAACTCATAAATGATAGTGCAAGTAGGTGTTGAATTTTCTTGTTCTTAAAGACTGAACTTAACCTCATACTTGAAATCTTAAAAAGAAGTGAGATATATGCCCTTCCCAATGAAGTTATGTGATTAGTTCTCCTACCAAAAAGCTAATGTAGAATGTCAAGCTTTCTGCTAAGATGTAATTAGACCTTTTGCTATATTAGTTGCTCAGTCGTCTCCAACTCTATATGCAATCCCATAGGCTGTAGCCTGCCAGGCTCCTCTGTCCATGGAACTCTAGGCAAGATTACTGGAGTGGGTTGCCATTCTCTTCTCCAGGGGATCTTCCTGACCCAGAGATTGAACTCTGGTCTCCTGCACTGCAGGCAGATACTTTACCATATGGATCACCAAGGAAGCCCTTCTATCTCATCTCAGTGTATACACAGTATTTAACATAAATTTTCTAAATAAAGCCTTGTCATTGGAAGCCAATATAACATGCAAAACATGTCAGTCCCACTGCCTTGAGTGAATCACTTAGTATTTGGCTTTATTTGAAGTGAGCGAATGGGAAGTTATTGCCAAACATTTAAAATTTAAGTTTGATTATTTGCTTGAGCCATGGCTTTCATATTTCTAGCCTGATGTCTTTTTTTAACGAATGTTGCTTTTGATCCCAAGTTTAAAGTCAAGTCATAGAATGTTTCTTTGCACACACAACCCAGACGTCCCTCAGAACAGAGCCTTTCACTGCAATGCAGGCAGACTCATGTTCACACACAGCCTCCTCTCAGACAGGAAAGGTGGAGTTTTCCTTTTCAGAGCCAAAGGAAGTGACAGCTCAGGGGTGATGGCTGTACTGATCTTGGTGTGGATTTCAAATTGGTTAATTTGCTTTCAATTTCAACTCTTCACTTGAACCTCCATACAGAAAAATTAAATGCTAGATTTCAGCATTTTGTTTCACTCTGATGAAATAAAAATTGTTTTGAGTGTAAGATTAGACTTTGTCCTCACTCAATTGCAGTAGCACCAACACAGTATAAAGTAAGGCATCATTTAGCAAAGTGTTATTGGAGTGACATTGTAATAACCTATTAAGGGTAATGCACATTTGAATGACCACAATTATTTTTGTAGGTTTATTCATGACTTTGTGATGTTTAGTGTAGTTGTTTCTGAAACAGTGATGGGTATTTCATAGGATCCTATATTCTAGTCTTCCAGGTGGGAGACTTCCTGAATTGTTATTGTATATGTTTTTACAACAGATGGTTTTTCTGAAGTTGTTTTAAATCATCTGAGTATAAAGTTATTTAATTATCATCAAATATGATTTATGTCGTAAATTATAGATGATAACATGATGGGGACACAAGAATTAGGAAATCAATGGGATTGGATTGATCCTAAATATTATTGTAATATAGGTCAACATTGATAATACATATTTTATATGCCAGTGTTTGTGTGTGTGTGTTAGTTACTTAGTCCTGTCCGACTCTGTGACCCCATGGACCATACCCTACCAGGCCCCCCTGTCCATGGAATTCTCCAGGCAAGAATACTGAAGTGGGTAGCCATTCCTTTCTCCAGAGGATCTTCCCAACCCAGGGATTGAACCCAGGTCTCCTGCTTTACTGTCTGAGACACAAGGGAAGCCCACGCCAGTAACATACTTAATTTTTTAAAATCTGCTGAACCTGTGACTCTAATAAAATGTCAGATAACCTGGGTTTGCTTTGAAAACAAATATTTCTGGAGAAAAAGTTACATGTGAGAGATGGATAAGTTGTGAGAATGCAAAAATAAAGAAGACGATTTTTGACCTCAAAATTCTGAAAGTCACAAATTTGAACAGTATAAATGATCTGTTAGCCCGAGAAGTTTTGCAAATGACCAATTTCTGTAATTTGTAAATGTATTAAAGAAATCAGAGCTAAAATACTTCTGGTGAAATTAATAATTATTGGCAGACTTGTTAATTAAAAGATTGTTTAAATACAACTTGGTAGCGTTATCATAGTGATTTTGGAGGTAATACATGTGAAGTCTAAGCATTATTTTTGGCACAATGCTTTGTCACATTTCATATGGTAATAGTTGTATTTGAGAAACTTGGAGTGTCAGTTTTGTGAAAATAAAAAGGCAATAATGTAAATAATTATATTTGGCACTAACGAAAAGCACCTGATCAAGTACTATTTGCTGTGATACCTCTTCTTTTACTGTTTTATAGTATATGTATTTTATATCTGTCTCACAAACCATTTAAACCTTTGTCATCTTTGAAAATGATTCTTATTGCATCTTTTGAGAAAAATGACTTCTTTTCTTATTTTTTAATTTAAATTTATTTTAATTGGAGGCTAATTACTCTACAATATTGTATTGGTTTTGCCATGCATCAACATGAATTCACCACGGGTGTACACGTGTTCCCCATCCTGAACCCCCCTCTCTCCTCCCTCTCTGTACTTCTAGTTTCATTCTTTTACAAGTGGTTGACCAGTTTTCCCAGCACCACTTGTGAAAGAGATTGTCTTTTCTCCATTGTATATTCTTGCCTCCTTTGTCAAAGATAAGGTGTCTATAGGTGCGTGGATTTATCTCTGGGCTTTCTATTTTGTTCCATTGATCTATATTTCTGTCTTTGTGCCAGTGCCATACTGTCTTGATGACTGTGGCTTTGTAGTAGAGCCTGAAGTCAGGCAGGTTGATTCCTCCAGTTTCATTCTTCTTTCTCAAGATTGCTTTGGCTATTCGAGGTTTTTTGTATTTCCATACAAATTGTGAAATTATTTGTTCTAGTTCTGTGAAAAATACCACTGGTAGCTTGATAGGGATTGAATTGAATCTATAGATTGCTTTGGACCGTGTACTCATTTTCACTATATTGATTCTTCCAATCCATGAACATGGTATATTTCTCGATCTATTAGTGTCCTCTTTGATTTCTTTCACCAGTGTTTTATAGTTTTCTATATATAGGTCTTTAGTTTCTTTAGGTAGATATATTCCTAAATATTTTATTCTTTTCACTGCAATGGCGAATGGAATTGTTTCCTTAATTTCTCTTTCTATTTTCTCATTATTAGTGTATAGGAATGCAAGGGATTTCTGTGTGTTGATTTTATTACTATTTTATTGGAGTATGATTGCTTTACAATTTTGTGTTGGTTTCTGCTATATAGCAAAATGAATCAGCTGTATATATCACCTCACACTGGTCAGAATGGCCATCATCAAAAAATCTACACACAGTTTATGTTGGAGAGTGAGTGAAGGAAAGGGAACCCTCTTGCACTGCTGATAGGAATGCAATTTGATAAAACCTCTATGGAGAATAGTATGAAGGTTCCTTAAAAAAGAAAAATAGAATTATCATATGATAGTTCTATTGCTGGATAGCCCAGCAGTTCCACTACTGGGCATTTACCCTGAGAAAACCATATTTCAAAAAGACACAAGTATCCCAGTGTTCGTCACAGCACTATTTACAATGGCCAGGACATGGAAGAAATAGCTTCTTTATAGACATTTTCAAAGCAATAACTTTTACTGCTATCTCCAGAGAAAGTCTGAGTGCAGGATGAGAAGGGGGTGTCAGAGGATGAGATGGTTTGGATGGCATCACCAACTCAATGCGTATGAGTTTGAGCAAACTCCGGGAGAGAGTGAAGTGCTGCAGTCCATGGGGTCACAAAAAGTCAGACACTACTGAGTGACTGAACAACAACAATGAGATAATTTAGCTATAGTCTCTTTACTTGCAGTGTATACCCACCACCTATCTGCTGATTGTTTAATAGTCTTGCAGTGGCATCACTAAGGCAAACCTTCACAGATTATTTTCCACTAATATAAATATAAAGGAACTTAAAATGAGCAAGCATGTGGAAAAATAGTATTTGTAGGATAGTTGATCAAACATTAATGAAAAAGAATAATTTTCTGTACACATCAAATGCATATTTTTTTGAACACTCATTGTCTTTGACAAAGATTAGAGGGAGTGGTCTAAGGCATATTATACTGCTTCCTCCCCAGACCTGTCCACAGATCTCTGCAAAAATCAGTGGACTGGAGTTAAGAGTCTGAATGTTGTTTTTTCTTAGATAAATGACCTGACAGTTCAATGCCTTGCCTTTGACTGGAAGATGAACTTGATGATATCTGGGATTCTAAGAATTTTGATATTACTTCTTGCAAATGCATAGATTTCTATTTCTATTTTCTAAGTCTACTTCAGTGTATTTTGTCTCATCACAGCAAAGATTTGAAACAGCAGGCCAGTGTTACAGCTCACACAGGCAGGATTTTATTAGGCAGACAGCAGAAAGTACACATCCAAGACATGAGAGCTAGTGGACCCTGTAGGAGTGGCCTCAACCCTGCTTGGGTTCCCTTTTTATACTTTTTGTTCCCCTCCCTGGAGCCTGATTGGTTCTGTCTTATATAAAATAGGGCTTGTGTCCACCACCTATCAGGAAGGGGGCATGTTTGGGTGTGTTTTTTCCCATCCAAGGTTCCCATTCCAGTCTTTGGATTTTCTTCCTTTGTCTCTTTTCCTGGGCTTTTTCTAACTGACATTTTTGGACTCCTTTTTTCCTACTTAGACTACCTAACATAATCATTTGTTGAATTATAAATTCTACAGTCTTTTAAAAGAAAAAAAAAGATTGCTTTTCATGCTTGTTCATTAAGAACACTTTATGTAGGTTGCAGGAAGATTGTGAGTTAAAAATATGTTTGGGGGCATTTTTCATCCTGATACATTAAGAACCAATTCATTTAGCTTGCAAAGAGAGTATGAATTTTAGAATATGTTTTTAATTGTGGTTGAGATAGTGACCACAGTGCAATTGTCAGTTTACTAACTGAGGAACGAGCTCATAATGGACCTTAATATTTTAGTTGATTCCTTAGCCTCGAATATAGAGTATTACTTTCATAATATCAACTTATATTAGTGAAATACCATGTTTTATATTTAGACATATGTAATGATTTGATAATTTCTATTGCTAATTAGGAACTTACTCATTTATGATGTAGTTGAATTCTGATTTTTTTTTTTACTTAAAATATTAAAAGTGAATTCCCAAAATATAACATCATTCCTGATGCAGTGCAAAATAAAATGATAAATTGCATATAATAGGGAAACAGTTTTAGGAGTAAAGCATTGTATCCATTTCACAGCAACAATTTGCACAGTAAACATTTTATTTTTTAAATATCTATTTGGCTATTCAGCATAAAAATGTGGTGACATTATTTAAAGCTATATTTTTAAATAAACTTTTACCTTTACAAAACTACCACAAGACAGACACTTTTTAATTAATTGACTGTTAGCTCCCTTAATCTCAGTCATGTATTTTTCTTTAAACATCATTATTTACGAGGGTTTCACTGACTAGGGATGAAGTGTCTTAGCCAAGAAAGTCCTTATTCTGAAAGTATCTGAATGGTAATGCAGTGATGGTCACAGACAATGCCTGTCATTCGGTGTAGCTGATATTTTGTTATAAACAAGTCAACCACGAAGCTACCAACTGCCCTTGTAATGGTAGGTGAAACCATATATATCCGCTAAGGGCCTACTATCTAAGCACAAAGGTCAACATCTGATAGGCAGGCATAAAATATACAAGTACCTTATCTTCATAGTGTAATGTTTCTTTCATCTTTGAGGGTCAGTTTTCACAAACTTATAGAACTGATACCTTGAAGATGTCCCCTGGACTTAAATTATGTAACCTATTGGCAGTCTTTATTTGTTTTGCTTTCATTTAAAATACAGCCACTTGTGAAGGGAAGCTTCTGAGTTCAAAATGTGATTATTTTTTGCAAAAGAATATTTAATAGTACAATTATTTTGCTTATTTCATGTCCAAACAAATGCTAAAAAAAAATGTAAAAGATTAGAGGGGCAATGCTAGTACTAAAAGCTATGCAATAGTTCTGGGTATGTATTTTAAAAGAATGAAATGCATTTATCAACATACTTTCTTCAGTTTAGGAATTATACTTTAGACAATTTTTAAAATCAGATAATTTATAAATAAACCACTCATAGCCATTATCTGCATTATTTAAAGTTATCTGATTTGTACAGAAAGGACTCTTTAAAATTATAGTGTCTTCATATATATGGAATTTAGAAAGATGGCAATGATGACCCTGTATGTGAGACAGCAAAAGAGACACAGATGTATAGAACAGGCTTTTGGACTCTGTGGGAGAGGGAGAGGGTGGGGTGATTTGGGAGAGTGGCACTGAAACATGTATACTATCATGTAAGAAATGAAGCACCAGCCTATGTTTGATACAGGATACAGGATGCTTGGGGCTGGTGCACGGGGATGATCCAGAGAGAGGATATGGGGTGGGAGGTGGGAGGGGGATTCAGGATTGGGAGCTCGTATACAACCGTGGTAGATTCATGTCAATGTATGGTAAAACCAATATGGTATTGTAAAGTAAAATAAAGTAAAAATAAAATTAAAAAAAAGTATAGTGTCTTAATTAATACCTCTATATAACTTATAATTATATTTAATAAACTATATTTTCTTTCTAGATATCTTCTCTAAATTGTTAATGTTTGATTCTTGTGTTTTAGATGACAATATTTCAAAAAATGATACCAAATCTTAATCCAAAGTGAGGGTAATAATGAAATAAGACTCTTAGGTTGATGGGGGATCCAAGACAGTGAGCCAAGTACATGTTAGAATCTGGACTCATCAGGAAAAATGGTAACTTCCAAGGGCAAGAGACAGGACTGCTTGAAGAATTACCTATAGTGTAGGGGACTAACTGCTTAGAATCAAGATGTCAACTGTGTATTTTCCAAACAGATGTTTCTATTTGTACATATTTCCATGGTCAGACTTCATTTATTCCCCACAAGAAATGATGACCTGTCTTATATTTACTATATAGTGACTAACATATACCTTTTATGTAATAGAGTCTAAAAGATTAAATGAATAAATATGGGAATCAGTGACCACTTCATAGGCAAACAGTGTTCATGATCTTGGAACTCTTTGTAGAAACCAAAGAACTTAAACACTGATTCAGAAGTGAAGGGATTGCCAGATGAAATCTACACCAGTAAGTTCAGATCTCCTCCTCTTGGTTATTCATACTCTTGGCTAATGAGGGAATCTAGAGAAGTCATACTGAAAGTTTTTGAGGAATACTTGAGGAATTGTGAAGTGGAGCAGAGAGACTACAAAATTAGAGAGAATATCTAGATTTTTCTTTGAAGAAGAATACAAAGTTACAGTTTTTTGATTGACAAGCTGATACTGATTTTGGAAAAAGCATAGTCTGACCTATTAAATTGATGACCTCTGGTGTCTTTAATCAAAAGATAACCTTTATGTATATCAACATCCAATGATGAAATGTCCTAGATCTGTGTCTATAACTGGTGTCTATAACTGGTAGATTATAGATATATTCAGAAATGTTTAGTTTTGAGTCTATTAATATTTAAGTTTATTCTTGCTAATAAAGACAGAAACAATTTTTTGTATCTGAAATGATGGAGTTGGCCAAAATTTCATAGAGCATACATGGTCACAGATTCCTAGCACTAAATCTAGGGATCACCTAGCTGATTTATTTTTAATTCTGGCAAAGATTTATAGACTGACCCAAGATTATATGGCTAGTTGGTTCATATGTAAGTGATCCAAATTGCAGACAGGAATAATATACACATTTATAAAAACGTATTTATAAAGCTGTGACATACTTTTCAAATATGATTCATTATGTTTATTGAAAACACATGCCTAAAGAGAGAGAGGGGTGTGCTTATATATAGAGAGATAGACAGGTTTTCATTGTAGTAAAGGAAATTTACTACTGACTTACTAGCTCTCTGACACTGGATAATTACTTAACCTGTGTACATTGGTTAATTCATTTCTCTAATGGGAAGATAATAGTACTTGCCTCATAGGCCTCTTTTGAGGGTTTTTTATGCATTTATGTGTGTGTATGTATATGAATGTGCACATACATATAACTTACAACAGTTTGGCACATTCATGTTAGTTATAACTATTAAAATATATAGAAGGGTCTTGTTCAATTCATGCACTCATCATCCATAATGAAGAATTACTATACGTAGCATGTTTCTACTATAGAATCTACCATACCTAACAAACTGGGTTTAGAAAAGGCAGAAGAACCAGTGATCAAATTGCCAACATCTGTTGGATCATAGGTAAAGCAAGAGAGTTCCAGAGAAATATCTATTTCTGTTTCATTGACCATGATAAAGCCTTTGACTGTATGGATCACAGCAAACTGTGGAAAATTCTTAAAGAGATAGAAGTACCAGGCTGCCTTAATTGCCTTCTGAGAAACCTGTATACAGGTCAAGAAGCAATGATTAGAGCAGGACATGGAACAATGGACAGATTCCAAACTGGGAAAGGAGTACATCAAGAGTGTGTACTGTCACCTTGCTTATTTAACTTATATGCAGAGTACATCATGTAAAATGCCAGGCTGGATGAAGCATAAGCTAGAATCAAGATTGGCAGGAGGAATATCAATAACCTCAGATACGCAGATGACACCACCCTTATGGTAGAAAGGGAAGAGGAACTAAAGAGCCGCTTGTTGAGGTGCAAGAGGAGAATGAATAAGCTAGCTTAAACCTCAACATTCAAAAACTAAGATCATGGCATCCAGTCCCATCACTTCATGGCAAATAGATGGGGAAACAATGGTAACAGTGACAGTCTTTATTTTTTTGGGCTCCAAAATCACTGCAGATGGTGACTGCAGCCATGAAATTAAGACACTTGCTCCTTGGAAGAAAAGCTATGACCAACCTAGACAGCATATTAAAAAGCAGAGACATAACTTTACCAACAAAGGTTCATATAGTTTAATGTATGGTTTTTTCAGTAGTCATGTATGGATGTGAGAGTTAGATCATAAAGAAAGCTGAGTGCTGAAGAATTGATGCTTTTGAACTGTGGTGTTAGAGAAGACTCTTGAGAGTCACTTGGACTGCAAGGAGATCAAACCAGTCAATCCTAAAGGAAACCAATTCTGAATATTCATTGGAAAGGTAAAGGCTGAAACTGAAGCTCCAATAGTTTGACCACCTGATGTGAAGAGCTGATTCATTAGAAAAGACCCTGATGCTAGGAAAGATTGGACACTACTGAACGACTAAACACAGATGCATATATGAGTGTGTGTGTATCTAAGTATACGTGAATGTGTGTGTGTGTAGAGAAGAACACTAAATTGAGGAGAAAGAGAATCCAGAATGGCACCAATTAAACATGACGTCAAAGATATATCAGGACCTGTACCATGCACTAGAAGTACATTGTTGTTCAGTCTCTAAGTTGTGTCTGACTCTTTGTGACCCCATGGAGTACACCAGGCCCTCACTGTCCATCATCTCCCAGAGCTTGCTGAAACACGTGCCCATTAAGTCGGTGATGCCATGTAACCATCTCATCTTCTGTTGTCCCCTCCTCTTCCTGCCTTCAACCTTTCCCAGCATCAGGGTCTTTTCTGAGTCAGTTTTTTGCATCAGGTGGTCAAAGATTTGGAGCTCAGCCTCAGCATCAGTCAGTCCCTCCAATGATATTCAGAATTTATGTCCTCTAGGGTTGACTGGTTTGATCTCCTTGCAGTCCAAGGGACTCTCAGGAGTCATATTCTATCACAAATACAGTCTTTCCCTGGCTCTAAGGAATGCCTAGTTCTGTTCTGATAATTTAAAAACCAAGATCTACTTTTCATTGAAAGTTTCCCCTGTGATAAGCATTTTGCTAGCATCATCAGGGTTTAGTCTTCATAAAATGCTCTAAGATACATTATTATCCCAATTTTAAGATAAGGAGAGTGAGGCTCAAAGAAATTAAGTGCTCAAATTTCCCAAGTTAATAAGTGCAGAGACAGAATCTGAACTCTGGTTGTTCTAATTCAAAAACTCATGTTATTTACAACTTTGCAAGAAAATTGGAAATGCTCCTTACAAGCTGCAGTTTTAATGATCTCAATCTCTTTTAAAGGCAGTGGTATAGAGAATGGTGTTAGGCAAAAGCAAAATAGCAGATTTCTAACTATTAAGGCTGCCCTAACCATTTCCTAGACCAAGTTGAGACATTAGCTATGATCAAAACTATCTTGTTAAGTGGTGGAACTACAATAATGACTCAGTACTGAATTCTGTCCATGGGAAATAGATGGAGAAACAGTGGAAACAGTGTCAGACTTTATTTTTTTGGGCTCCAAAATCACTGCAGATGGTGACTGCAGCTATGAAATTAAAAGACGCTTACTCCTTGGAAGAAAAGTTATGACTAACCTAGATAGCATATTCAAAAGCAGAGACATTACTTTGCCAACTAAGGTCAGTCTAGTCAAGGCTATGGTTTTTCCAGTAGTCATGTATGGATGTGAGAGTTGGACTGTGAAGAAGGCTGAGCGCCGAAGAATTGATGCTTTTGAACTGTGGTGTTGGAGAAGACTCTGGAGAGTCCCTTGGACTGCAAGGAGATCCAATCAGTCCATTCTGAAGGAGTTCAACCCTGGGATTTCTTTGGAAGGAATGATGCTAAAGCTGAAAGTCCAGTACTTTGGCCAGCTCATGTGAAGAGTTGACTCATTGGAAAAGACTTTGATGCTGGGAGGGATTGGGGGCAAGGGAAGAAGGGGACGACCGAGGATGAGATGGCTGGATGGCATCACTGACTTGACGGATGTGAGTCTGAGTGAACTCCGGGAGTTGGTGATGGACAGGGAGGCCTGGCATGCTGCAATTCATGGGATCACAAAGAGTCGGACAAGACTGAGGGACTGAACTAAACTGAACTGAATTCTGTATGTTGTTTTCTGGGTTTCTCTTTTTATCAATTGCTCATCCATTTATTTGTCTAGCTCTCCTGTATTTCCCACTCATTTTTTGCCAGAGAATACTGACAATCCTATTTCCTACCTCTCCTTCCACCCTTTCCTCTTCCTGCAAAAGAAAAAACTAGAATTATTTTGCTGTCTCCTAATATTCACCCTCATCACTCTTGATCTGATGGAGTTTTTACAGTATAACTATAAAAGATGACATTTCATCCTAGAAGAAAAATGTTCTGGTTACATCCAAGCTAAATGGGTGGATGGACTTTCCTCCGTGACTTAATTTTGTGATCCACTGGGGAAATTTTCAGTATTATTAGCAGTTGTCTCCCTTTTTCTTATCAGATATTCAGCTTTTAGCACCTAACTCAAAAGATAAAACACAGGGTTTGAAGTTATTATTTAATAGTCACAGATTGTTCTTTCTAAACAATTTTTCTTAGGGTGTTTTTTTTTTTTGAAAGTTACTCAGTCGTGTCCGACTTTGCAACCCCATGAATTCTCCAGGCAAGAATACTAGAGTAGGTAGCCTTTCCCTTCTCCAGGGGATCTTCCCAACCCAGGGACTGAACCCAGGTCTCCCACGTTGCAGGCAGATTCTTTACCAGCTGTGCCACAAGGGAAGCCCAAAATACCAGAGTGGGTAGCCTATCCCATCTCCAGCAGATCTTCCTGACCCAGGAATCAAACCAGGGTCTCTTGCATTTTAGGAGGATTTTCTTTACCAACTGAGCTAGCAGGGAAGCACTTTCTTAGGTAGGGAAACAAAGAATTCTGACTTCTGATGAGGATCTTTCAAGGAAAGTTAGTATTTGCAACCTATCTGAATACCATGTATGAACAGAATGATTGTTTAGCTTTAGTCACACTAAGAAGTATTGATGGGAGTGAAGAGAGAAAGAAAAGATATGTATAATTTTCTTTCCCCAAAGGTTGAGAGTTGACTTTAAAGGGAAAAATGCAGAGTGTTTCTTAAAACAAAATGTGAACTTCTTTATTTTCCCTGGACATTAGTTGCCAATATCTAAACCTTTCAGGAAGAAATTTTATACCATGTCATCTGTGTGTCAGGCAGCACTTCATGGCTGAAAGACAGACAGTGCCAATCTGAACAATTCTTCACTGGTGCTCAAATCTGGGAATTTAGATGGCAGTTGATCCGTGGACCTATTCTGTTCTAAACTCCTAGGTGATCATTTAAAATCAGTTACTATCAAAAAGTCAAATCATCTTTCTTGGCTTTTCTTTTCCTATAAATAATTCACAACTTTCTCTAGGATATTTTCTGGGATGTTATATATAAAGGTTCTGATTCTTTTTGGAAGACTTATTTGAGTGGATTCTTGATATACAATTTAACTGGTATTTTGCAAACATACGCAGCATTCATATATTGTTCCTTTTCTTTCTTGTAGGTAGAAATAACACTTCAGGATATCAATGACAATCCACCAGTGTTCCCAACAGACATGCTGGATCTCACAGTGGAGGAGAATATCGGAGATGGTTCTAAGATTATGCAACTGACAGCCATGGATGCTGATGAGGTAGCTCAGACCTTGCCTCTGACTTTTTGAAACATAATTTCCCAGTGATCTAACAAATTTCTACTGTATGTTGATAACATTTATTAACTAATAATTAAGGCTAAGCATTGAGTGCTCTTTTCCAAAGGACATTAATTCTTGAAATGTGACATAAGAATGCTAAGATAGAGACTGTCTAGAGGCAACTTTCCTTTGAACAGCAATTCACAACTCAATTAATTGCTGGTACATCTTAGATTCATTAGCCAAATTACTTTAATTTCTCAAAGGATAAAAAATATTTACAGAAATATCTTATTTTTAATGCCCCATCACTCCCATTTGCTATCTTATAGCATATATAGCTGAGAATTTATTTTTATTTATATTTGAAAAAAGCAAATTATTGAAAATTAAAACAAATATAAGACAACTTCGAAAGTTTTCATTTAACTTGCATATATGCATGTGTGCAGGCTAAGTCTCTTCAGTCGTGTCTAATTCTGTGTGACCCTATGGACTGTAACCTGCCAGGCTCTTCCATGGGGATTCTCTAGGCGAGAATACTGGAGTAGGTTGCCATGCCCCCCTCCAGGGGATCGTCTCTACCCAGGGATTGAATCCACATCTCTTATGTCTCCTGCATTGGCAGGTGGCTTCTTTACCACTAGAACCACCTGGAAAGCCCCACATATATACATATATGCAAATGTAAAGTGTATAACTTAGTAATAGCCTTATATATTTTAAGGAAATTATCTAGGAAGTCAATGAATTTTGAATTCCATTAATAAACAGAAATTCGTTTTCTAGCAGTAATCTGATTTTGGGGGGCACAATTTAGATTTCTGCCTTCCATGTTTATGTTTAAAGTTTAAAGCAATCATCATGCTCCAAACAGCATGACAACTTATATAATTCGTAATTTATATTTTTCCCATTAAAAAAATAACATCACTTGTTTTCTCCTCCTTGCTAGGTAAAGGTTTTAGTGAATTTCTAGAATTTTGGAAAGAGGAATAATGTTCCCATACACTAGTAGCCCATTTCCCTTTTTGCTAAGCCCCAAACAGATAATTTAATTTCCTTACCCTCATTTAAGCTCCAGAAGGATATGAAAACTTGATTTTTGGCTTATTTAACTTAAAAAGGGTGAATAATTCAATAATAGACTAATTTTAGCAGCCAGTACATAATGTAATGACTTAGTCATTTATCAGTCAGTTTAGTTCAGTCACTCAGTGTGTCCGACTCTTTGCGACCCCATGGACTGCAGCACGCCAGGCCTCCCTGTCTACCACCAACTCCCGGAGTTTACTCAAACTCATGTCCATTGAGTCACTGATGCCATCCAACCACCTCATCCTCTGCTGTCCCCTTCTCCTCACACCTTCAATCTTTCCCCGCATCCAGGTCTTTTCAAATGAGTAAGCTCTTTACATCAGGTGGCCAAAATACTGGAGTTTCAGCTTTAGCATCAGTCCTTCCAATGAAGACCCAGGACTGATCTCGTTTAGGATGGTCAGGGTGGATCTCCTTGCAATCCAAGGGACTCTCAAGAGTCTTCTCCAGCACCACAGTTCAAAAGCATTAATTCTTTGGCGCTCAGCCTTCTTTATAGTCTAACTCTCACATCCATACATGACCACTGGAAAAACCATAGCCGTGACTAAACAGACCTTTGTTGACAAAGTAATGTCTCTGCTTTTGAATATACTATCTAGGTTGGTCATAACTTTCCTTCCAAGGAGTAAGCATCGTTTAATTTCATGGCTGCAGTCACCATCTGCAGTGATTTTGGAG
>SJYT01030904.1:0-149892 GCA_006410635.1 Cephalophus harveyi
GAGCATTCTTTGGCATTGCCTTTCTTTGGAATTGGAATGAAAACTGACCTTTTCCAGTCCTGTGGCCACTGCTGAGTTTTCCAAATTTGCTGGCATATTGAGTGCAGCACTTTCACAGCATCATCTTTCAGGATTTGAAATAGCTCCACTGGAATTCGATCACCTCCACTAGCTTTGTTCATAGTGATGCTTTCTAAGGACCACTTGACTTGACATTCCAGGATGTCTGGCTCTAGATGAGTGATCACACCATCGTGATTATCCAGGTCGTGAAGATCTTTTTTGAATAGTTCTTCTGTGTATTCTTGCCACCTCTTCTTAATATCTTCTGCTTCTGTTGCTGCTGCTGCTAAGTCGCTTAAGTCGTGTCCAACTCTGGGCGACCCCATAGACGGCAGCCCACCAGGTTCCCCATCTGTTAGGTCCATACCATTTCTGTCCTTTATCAAGCCCATCTTTGCATGAAATGTTCCCTTGGTATCCTGATTTTCTTGAAGAGATCTCTAGTCTTTCCCATTCTGTTGTTTTTCTCTATTTCTTGGCATTGATCGCTGAGGAAGGCTTTCTTATCTCTCCTTGCTATTCTTTGGAACTCTGCATTCAGATGCTTATATCTTTCCTTTTCTCCTTTGCTTTTCACTTCTCTTAATTTCACAGCTATTTGTAAGGCCTCCTCAGACAGCCATTTTGCTTTTTTCCATTTCTTTTCCATGGGGATGGTCTTGATCCCTGTCTCCAGTACAATGTCACGAACCTCTGTCCATAATTCATCAGGCACTCTATCTATCATACTCCTATATAAATAAATATTTTTTAAAAAAGGATAATGAGAAAAAAGGAGTTAAAAGTGATTGTCATAGGATGCTCGTTAGTCTTGGGAGAGAATGGATGAACATGAGAGAACTTCTACAAAGAGTTAGAAAATATAAATTCCAAAGAGAAGTCACAGAGCTGAAGATGACTATCAGTTCAGTTCAGTCACTCAGTCGTGTCCCACTCTTTGCGACCCCATGAATCGCAGCATACCAGGCCTCCCTGTTCATCACCATCTCCCGGAGTTCACTCAGACTCATGTCCATTGAGTCCTTGATGCCATCCAGCCATCTCATCCTCGGTCATCCCCTTCTCTTCCTGCCCCCAATCCCTCCCAGCATCAGAGTCTTTTCCAGTGAGTCAACTCTTTGCATGAAGTGGCCAAAGTACTGGAGTTTCAGGTTTAGCATCATTCCCTCCAAAGAAATCCCAGGGTTGATCTCCTTCAGAATGGACTGGTTGGATCTCCTTGCAGTCCAAGGGACTCTCAAGAGTCTTCTCCAACACCACAGTTCAAAAGCATCGATTCTTCGGCGCTCAGCCTCCTTCACAGTCCAACTCTCACATCCATACATGACCACAGGAAAAGCCACAGCCTTGACTATGACTGTAACTGAACTGAAAAAATATACTGGAAGGTTTCAAGAGCAGATTAGATGAAGTGAAAAAAAAAAAAGCATCAGTAATCTGAAGAGGGCAGTGGAACTTACTCAAACTGAGCAGCAAAAAGAAAAAATAAGTTTTAAAAAGGGAAAATGGTTTAACAGACCTATGGGACAAAATCAAACAGAACAATTGCATTATAGGAATCTCAGAAAGAGAAAACATAGAAAAAGGGACAAAAAATTTATGTGAAGAAATAATGGCTGAAAACTTTCCTACCCTGGCAGCAGACATCCAGATCCAAGAAGCCCAGAGAGTTCCCAATAAGATGAATTCAAAGAGATTCACACCAAGACACATAATTAAAATATCAACACTTAAAGAGAGAATCTTAAAAGCAGCAAGAGAAAAACAACTTGTTACATGCTAGGAAAACTGCTTAAGACCATCAACAGTCTTTTTAGTGAGATCTGTGTAAGACAGAAGGGAGGAATGTGCTAAAAGCAAAAGAAAATTCCACCAAGGAAACTCCTATCTGGCAAGGTTAGTGTTCAGATATGAAAAAAAGAGTTTTCCAGACAAGCAAAAGTTAAAGTTCACCACTACTCACCAGTCTTATAAGAAATGTTGAAAGAACTTTAAGGTGAAAGAAAAAGCACTAATTAGTCTAACAAGAAAGCATATGGATATAAAACTCTCACTGGTAAAGGAAAATGTATAGTAAAGATACTGAACAAATCACTCATAAAGCTAGTATGATGGTTAAAAGACAAAAATAGTAAAAAAAAAAAAACAAAACTATAATTTCAATAAAATGTACAACGTTACATCAAAAACATAAAATGCTGAGTGGGTAGAATTATAGTTTTAGAATGTGTCCAAACTTAGTGTCAACTTAAAATAGACTGCTAAATATATAGGTTGTTATATGTGGATCATAGATCCCCTGGAGGAGGAAATGGCAACCCATTCCAATGTTCTTGCCTAAAAAATTCCATGGACAGAGGGGCCTAGCGACCTACAGTCCATAGAGTTGCAAAGAGTCGGACATGACTGCATGACTGAACATGCATGTAGTGTAACCACAAAACAAAATCTTACAGTAGATACAGAAAAGATGAGAATGGAATCTGAACATAGGTGATAGGTGAAGTCGCTCAGTCGTGTCTGACTTTTTGCGACCCTGTGGACTGTAATCTACTAGGCTTCTCTGTCCGTGGGATTCTCCAGGCAAGAATACTGGAGTGGATTGCCATTTCCTTCTCCAGGGGATCTTCCCGACCCAGAGATCGAACCCGGGTCTCCCGCATTGGAGGCAGACGCTTTAACCTCTGAGCCACCAGGGAATTTGAACATAGCACTAAAAAAATCGTCAAACCACAAGGGAAGAGAGCAAGAGAAGAAGAAAGGAATGCAAAATAGCCAAAAATAATTTTACAATGGCAATAATACATACATGCCTATAATTACTTTAAATGCAAATGACCTAAATTCTCCAATCAAAAGACATAGACTTAGAATGTATAAAGATATAACACCCATCTATATGGTGTCTACAAGAGGTTCACTTCAAATATAAGGACACAAACAGACTGAAACTGATAAGATATAAATTGGTGCAATCACTATGAAAAACAGTTTAGAGGTTCCTCACAAAACTAAACATAGAACTTTCGTATAATCCAGGCTTCCCAGGTGGCACTAGCTGTAAAAACCCACCTGCCAATGAGACATAAGAGATACAGTTCGATCCCTGGGTCAGCAGGATCCAGAATTGGACTCAGCTAAAGTGACTTATCATGTGCGGCCTGTGTAATCCAACAATTACACTCTGGGTATTTATCCAAAGAAAATGAAAACACTGGTTTGCAGGTGCACCCCTGTGTTCACCGCAGCATTGTTCATAATAGCTGAACTATGGAAACAACCTGGACGTCCACTAATGAATTTGTGAATAATGAGGATATGTTATGTATCTATACATATACACAATGAAATACTACCCAGCCATATTTTAGAATGAAATTTTGCCATTGGAGACAACATGGATGGACCTTGAGTGTGAAAATATGCTAAGTGAAATTAATCAGCCAGAGAAATATGAGTATACATATATGTGGAATCTAACAATTGAAGCAAACAAAACACAACAAAGCAAACTCTAGATGGTTGCTAGAGGGGAGAGAGGTTGGGCAAAATGGGTGGAGGGGATCAAGAGCTACAAGCTTCCAGCTGTAAAATAAATGTCATGGGAATGTAATATACGGCATGTCTAGCAGTTTGTATTGTACATTTTGTAACTTTATATGGTGACAGAGAATAACTAGACTTATTGTGATGATCATTTCTACAGTGTTGTTGTTGTCTAGTCGCTCAGTTATGTCCAACTCTTTGTGACCCATGGACTGCAGCACGCCAGGCTTCCCTGTCCTTCACCATCTCCCAGAGCTTGCTCAAACTCATGTTCATCAAGTCAGTGATGTCATCCAACCATTTCTTCCTCTGATGTCCCCTTCTCCTCCTGCCTTCAATCTTTCCCAGCATCCAAATCTACAGTGTATACAGATATTGAATATTATGTTGTACACCTGAAACTAAAATATTGTTATATGTCAAATATACCTTAATTTTACAAAAGGAAATTTAAACATAGCACTTAAAGGTTTTGCCAATTGGTCAAAATTCTCTACTGACACATTGCAGGTATAAAGAGAAAATCATCACACTTAAACTTCCCTTTACTTCTCCTCTCAAACCTCTCCCAAATTTAGAATTATATCTTATGATTTTTGAAACTACTTTCAAGGTTTCCTACTAATTCAGTCAAACACTAATCTAGATGTTGCTGCAAAGGTATTTTATAGATATGATGAAGTACATCACTGGCTGATTTTAAGTAAGGTAGATTATCTGTATCTGGGCAGGCCTAATACTGTCAGATGACAAGACTTTATTAATACAAAAGATCTGGGGCTTCTCTGAAGAAGAAATGCAGAATGTGAATAGTACTTTCATCCTGTGCCCAGGAATTTCAACCTGCCCTTCCGGATGGCCTGTTCTGTAGATTTAGGACTTGCCTAACCACTGCTCAAAATTATATAAGCTAATTCTTTGCAATAGCTTCCCTAGTGGCTCAGATGGTAAAGCATCTGCCTGCAATGAGGGAGACCCGGGTTTGATCCCTGGGTCAGGAAGATCCCCTGGCGAAGGAAATGGCAACCTGCTCCAGTACTCTTGCCTGGAAAATTCCATGCATGGACGAGCCTGGTAGGCTACAGTCCATGGAGTCACAAAGAGTCAGACACGACTGAGTGACTTAACTTTCTTTACAATAAATCTCTTAAATATATATATATATATATATATATATAGAGAGAGAGAGAGAGGCTTCCCAGGTGGCACAGTAGTAAAGAATTCATTTCCAATGCAGAATATACAAGAGATGTGGGTTCGATCCCTGGGTCAGGAAGGTCCCCTGGAGAAGAAAATGACAACCCACTCCAGGATTCTTGCCTGGAGAATCCCATGGACAGAGGAGCCTGATGGGCTACATTCCCTGGGGTTGCAAAGAGTCAGGCATGACTGACCAGAGCACACACACACACATATAAGATATATATGTGTATATAGGGGGCTTCCCTGGTGGCTCAGTGGTAAAAAGAATCTGCCTGCAATGTGGGAGACCTGGGTTCAATCCCTGGATTGGGAAGATCCCTGGAGTAGGAAATGGCAACCCATTCCAGTATACTTGCCTGGACAATTCCACGGATTCCAAAATTTATGAGATATATATATATCTTACCAGATCTGCTTCTCTAGTTGAACATCAACTGATAAAGATTGTCTAAAAATATAGAATTGGGCAAGTGGAGGTTAGAACACTGGGGATTTTGATAGGAAAAGCCTGGATAGCCTTCAATAGACTGTTAGTAGAATTATGGATGCTAATGATTCTGCTAATAAGAACTCAGAGGGAAATGAAGAACAGAGAGAAATCCCAATTCACTTTGGAGGCTCCCCAAATCACAAACTGTTATTACTAAGAATGTGAACATTAAAGTTGCTGCTACTGAGGGCTCAGAAGGAAATGAATATGTTACGGGAAACTAGGGGAACGGAGATCTTTGTTCTGCAGTGGCAGAAAGTTCAGTGGAATTGTGTCTTACAGTTATGTGGAAAGCAGAATGTTTTAACTATGACCTTGAGATGAGGAGATTTCCAAGCAGGGTTGAAAGTGCAACCTGGTTACTATTTGCTGCTTATAAATTGAGGGAAAAACTGGTAAACAAACAAAAAGAAACAAGACTAGATGATCTGGGGAATTCTAAATTCATTCCAATTTTGAAAGATACTCAAATTAACAGGTTCACCATCAGGAAAAACATGCTCTCGAGGAAAAGCTGAAAATGTAACTGGACCATCTTTTGCTAATACATCAAAAATATGAAAAAAGAGAGCTCAGTCACAAAGAGGTTTTCTGAAGAGAAAAAAATATGTGAACCTTTTAGTCATCTTGGTTATGAGATTTTCCAGGAAAAGATGTGTGGAGAAGTTTCTTGTTTAATGGAGTGAATCTCCATAACCTACATGAGAATTGCCAGATTCTTGCGGATTTTATACCAGAAGAACACTGTCCGCTTGCACTGAAGAGGAACAGAGACAGTAAGGAATGAAAGAAGGCTGCTGGACACCCAGATGTTTATACACAGGAGAGACTGATCAAACTATTCAGCTACAACTCCATGCCACCCTTCATGAAAGAGGAAAGATGGTTCAGAGCGAGCTGCAAAGTGCAGAGGATTATTTCCAGCCCTTGAATCTAATGGATTTTATCCAGCTGGATTTCAAAAACACCGTGGTTTTTTGCTTTCCTTTTTCTCCTTTTGAAATGGAAACGTCTTAACTTATGCTTATCAATTCCTCTCTACCTGTGGACCTCTGAAACTTAAGAACAAGTTGTCTGCCCCCAAAATAGAAAGGTTAAAGGAGCAGACAACTTGTTCTTAAGTTAGAGGAATTGTTAGAGAGGAATTGTTGGGTAGAGAGGAATTGTTAGAGGAATTGTTCCCCAAGATAGATTATACAGAGAGCTTCATCTCTAACCAAATCTAGATGATTTAGGAACATTAGAGCTGAGGGGATTTTTGGAATGGTTTGATGCTCACAGTGACAGAGACTTTCCGGGACATTGGGACAAGGTGGATGAAGTCAGCACGGGAGACAAACAGGAATCTTCCTGCCTTCAGCTTTACCTCAACTAAGTTGCTTCAGTCATGTCTGACTTCACGACCTTATGGACTGTAGCCCACCAGGCTCTGCTGACCATAGCAATTTTCCAGGCAAGAATACTGGAGTGGGTTGCCATGCCTTCCTCCAGGGGATCTTCCCAACCCAGGGAATGAGCCACATCTCTTATGTCTCCTGCATTGGCAGATGGGTTCTTTACCACTAGAACCACTTGGGAAGCCCAATGATACCAGGAAATAAATTGAGCCAAGAAATTGGACATTTGTTAAATATGTAAATTTTTCCTTTTAATGATTAGCTATTATGCAACCTTGTTCCATAAAGAATCCAGATTAATCCTGTTGCGATTTTTCAGTCTCTAGACTGTGTCTGACTCTTTGTGACCCCTTGGATTGCAGCACGCCAGGCTACCCTATCTTTCATGATCTTCCAGAATTTGTTCAAACTCATGTCCATTGAGTGAGTGATGCCATCCAACCATCTCATCCTCTGTCATCCCCTTCTCCTCCTGCCTTCAGTATTTCCCAGCATCAGAGTCTTTTTCAAAGAGTTGGCTGTTTGCATCAGGTGGCCAAAGTATTGGAGCTTCAGCTTCAGCATCAGTCCTTCCAATGAACATTAAGGGTTGATTTCTTTTAGGCTTGACTGGTTTGATCTCCTTGCTGTCCAAGGAACTCTAAAGAGTCTTCTCCATACTACAGTTAATCTTAACTTTTCTATAATCAGTCAACAGGTCTCAGGCTGGTATTGAGAAATCTAAATTAGCTTGGTGAATGATCTCCAAAAAGCTGGAGAATGGTTTAGTTCTAAAAGACAGAACTTATTGTTTAGAAAACTAGTACCAAATAATTTTCCAGGTGAATACCATTTGGTGTTTGATATTCACTTGCAAAATGCATCAGGGAAGATGCTCCTTGATTGAGAGTTCATGTTTTGCTTTATGAAATAGCATGATATTATTAGCTTTGTCTCTAGAATTTAGAGAAAAGCCTAACCACATAAAAGGGAAGGAAGGTAAATATTCTGGGTTTTTTGAGAATATTTTTTTTCATGCAGGCTGACATAATTGTTGAGTAAAGGTATACAGCTAAGCCTGTTGTAGTCAACTGCCAATCACTGTAATTTTTTTGCTAAGCAGTTGAGATAATCTGGGACAATAATACTTACAATATTGAATTGCATGATTAACTCCAAACTTCCCCTCAGTATACCTTTTAAAACTCATATTACTGGGAAATAACCTAGAGATTGGTTGAATTTCTCTCAACCCTTAAGGATATGTATACATACAGGAAAATTAAAAAAAAAATAAAAGGAAATACATGGCAAGAAATGCAAGACACTTGTGTAATTTAAATTTAACAGTTTAGAATAGCAGTACTTATTTGTGAGTCTATGCTTCCTATTAAGATATAACTTTCATTATAAGGCACTCTTGCAAATCAAGAGGAAAGAAATATCTTTTCAATTATGTATGGTGAGCCCAGTAAAAACTGCCACTGTGCTCTTATGTCTTAAGAACTTTTTGTGCTATTGTATTTCTCTCAAAGTGAGAGCATTTTAACTAAGGTGAGAGGGGGCATTTGTCTTTAGCCTGTCAGAGTAAAGTCATGTTAATGGATTTAATCTGGCTATCGCAAGACAGACCTTCAGAGAAAAATGAAAGGCATATTTTAAAAGCAGAGTACTTAAAATTAATCATAAGACTGTAATCATTTATGAGAAAATGTTTGCTTTCCTTCCGGCACACAGAAACACACACACAAACACACACATAGGCTTTTTTTCTTTCCAGCTGTTTTGTTTGTGATTTAAAGATTTTTAATCTTACTCTTTTTCTAGTATGTATTCTAGCAAATTCTTCTTGTATATGAGAAGCCCTAACTTTTATATGCCTTTTTTATAATCAGTAATTGTATTTTGCTCTCCTAAATTATAATAATTTTCATCTTCTCTTGAGTTTCATAAGTATGCAGTTGTATCACCTGAAAATGATATGAAATTTTTACAATTCTACTTTTATTGTGTACTATACAACTTAGGATATCTTTTTCTTGACTTTTTAAATAGCTGGAATATTTATGACATTAGATAATAATGTCAATGATGGGATGGGAATGCTTAAAATTCACTTTCCCTTGTTCACGACATGTAATTTTTTATACTGATAGATTGATATTCTTTTAAATTTACTAATTAATAGAGAAAGCTTAGATAAAAGCAGCATGATAAAAAAAGTATGACATTCATCTAATTCAAATAAACGAAAATGAATGCAACATAAAAGTATAAAGTGCTTTAACAGTGGCCTTATATTAAAAGTACAACATTTAGAAATTGGTCGTTCACTCTGGGTTATAGATAATTTGACCACCAGTTTGAACTCACATTTGATTAGACTATTTTTACCCATAGTTTTAAGTGTACTGTGCACTGTGCTCAGTCATGTCTGACTCTTTGAGATCTGTCTCTTATACACATCTTTATTAAATATCTTTTGATATCTATAGAGACAGTTTAAATCTTATTTGACCTGTTGCATTCCCAGCTTAAATCTTTGTTCCTCATTATGTGTTATTATTTAATTATGCTCTTGGATTTTTCATACTATTATTATTTTAGGATTTTTAGATGTAAAGTTCTTTTAATCTTTGTTGTTTAATGACAAAGATGCTGTTTTAAAATGCAGATATATCAATAAGCTTTTCTTAAGCGGTTTACTATAGGTTTTAACATACTTTTTTTAACATAGGTTTTTAGAATAAAAGAAAATGGCCCTCATAAGGAATTCTCATAATTTTATAAAAATTATTAACCAAAGTTATTTGTGTTTTATATAGCTATATGACTTATTTATGTACAGTAATATGTTCTGTATTTTTGTCAAAATTCCATGAAGACTGAAAAAGGGAAAGTTCTTTTAGGTTTCTTTATCCAATAGTTCTACTTCTGTTAGGTCCATACCATTTCTGTCCTTTATTGTGCCCATCTTTGCATGAAATGTTCCCTTGGTATCTTTAATTTTCTTGAAGAGATCTCTAGTCTTTCCCATTCTACTGTTTTCCTCTATTTCTTTGCCTTGTTCACTTAAGAAAGCTTTCTTATCTCTCCTTGCTACTCTTTGAAGCTCTATATTCAGATGGGTATATCTTTCCTTCTCTCCTTTGCCTTTTGCTTCTCTTCTTTTCTCAGCTATTTGTAAGGCCTCCTCAGAAAACCATTTTGCCTTTTTGCATTTATTTTTCTTGGGGGTGGTTTTGATCACTACCTTCTGTACAATGTTATGAACCTCTGTCCATAGTTCTTCAAGCACTCTGTCTATCAGATCTATCCCTTGAATCTATTTGTCACTTTCACTGTATAATCGTAAGGGATTTGATTTGGGTCATACCTGAATGGTCTGGTGGTTTTCCTTACTTTCTTCAAAAACCTAAGACCGTGGCATCTAGTCCCATCATTTCATGGCAAATAGATGAGAAAACAATGGAAACAGTGACAGACTATTTTCTTGAGCTCCAAAATCACTGCAGATGGTGACTGCAGCCATGAAATTAAAAGAAACTCCTTGGAAGAAAAGCTATGACAAACTGAGACAGTGTATTAAAAAGCAAAGACATCATTTTGCCAACATAAGTCTGGATAGTTAAAGCTATGGTTTTTCCAGTGGTCATATATGGATGTGAGAGCTGAACCAAAATGAAGGCTGAGTGCCAAAGAATTAATGCTTTTGAACTATGGTGCTGGAGAATACTCTTGAAAGTCCTTTCAGTTGCAAGGAGATCAAACCAGTCAATCATAATGGAAATCAACTCTGAATATCCACTGGAAGGACTGATGCTGAAGCTCCAATACTTTGGGCACCTGATGCAAAGAGCAAAGTCATTGGAAAAGACCCTCATTCTGAGAAAGATTGAGGGCAGGAGAAGAAGAGGGCAATAGTGGATGAGAAGGTTGGATGGTATCACTGACTCCATGGATATGAGTTAGAATAAACTCCAGAAGACAGTGAAGGACAGGGAAGGCTGGTGTGCTACAGTCCATGGGGTCGCAAAGGGTCATACATGACTGAGTGACTGAACAACAATCCAGTACTTGTGAATGTGTTTAATTTGCTTATAAGCCTAAAAATTAACAACAGCATGGAAATAAAAATAAATGTTAGCATATTTATGAATTCTGTATACTTATTCCACTGAAGAAGTGAACCTTTTGCAATAACTTTACTTTGATTATTCAACAATCAAATGATTGCAATCCTCTAATTTTCTATTTTGTATTAGAAATTTGGTTGGATTTATAAAGATATGTATGTATTAATGACACAATGTTCCCACATTTAATCTTTGAATAATATAGCAAGAATGTTCTGGAGAAATTTGTAACATGTATGATTGTCATGAAATGAGAGGACTTAAAAGTAGTAATACTTGCTATATTTAAAAATTTTTTTAATTAATATTGCTGCACTTTAATAAATGTTTAATTAATTCATGTCCTTATTTTATTTACTCTGAGTGAAGTGTTATGAACATTTTTGCTCTCCTTTAAGTTAAACAATGTTGGCATTTAATTATAATACAAGAAATCTATGTTCCTTGAATTTATTCTTGCTGATTATATCATCCAAGGGCATATTACTTAACTGCCTTCTTAACCATTTTGCCCTGCGGCTTTGATTCTTAAATGTTTTGCTCCTTCATCAGTGATCTTTAAGATTTCATATATCAGCTTAAGATAAATTGAATGTAGGAAAGTTTCATTAATTTCAGAATGGGAATGCTTAAAATTCACTTTCCCTTGTTCACGACATGTAATTTTTTATACTGATAGATTGATATTCTTTTAAATTTACTAATTAATAGAGAAAGCTTAGATAAAAGCAGCATGATAAAAAAAGTATGACATTCATCTAATTCAAATAAACGAAAATGAATGCAACATAAAAGTATAAAGTGCTTTAACAGTGGCCTTATATTAAAAGTACAACATTTAGAAATTGGTCGTTCACTCTGGGTTATAGATAATTTGACCACCAGTTTGAACTCACATTTGATTAGACTATTTTTACCCATAGTTTTAAGTGTACTGTGCACTGTGCTCAGTCATGTCTGACTCTTTGAGATCCCATGGATGTAGCTTGCCAGGCTCCTCTGTCCATGAGATTCTCCAGGCAAGAATACTGAAGCAGGTTGCCATTTCCTACTTCAGGGGATCTTCCCAACACAGAGAGCAACCCCTAGGCCCTTGCGTCTCCTGCACTGGCAGGAAAATTCTTTACCCCTGAGCTACCTGGGAAGCCCCATAGTTGCAAATACTTCTTAATAATTGACTTCCACAATGAGATCTTCTATTCTGGTTTAATAAGTGAGGGTCAGTTGTAAAGTCCCTTGATACACTTAGGATTGATCCTAAACTTAATGATTTACATATGAGCCCTTTTCAAATATTGAGTCTCTACTGGAATTTGTGCTGAGGACTGGCCCGTTAGGAAGAAGTTAGCACTTTCGAAATCCTAGAACCTCCAGTTTCTCATTATTCAATCTAAAACTTACTTTGTGTGCAACACACCTGAGATTGTGTCCCTCAGTCATTTTTAGTGTTAAAATTTCTTTTAATAATAATCCTAGAAAGGGAAGAGGTGTGATAATAGATGGTTTTTCTTTTTTTATCACTCCTGTTTTATAATGAATCCTCATCCCAACTTCCAAGATGGGTAGCAAGAATGGTACTAAAGACTTAACCATCAGACAGTTCCTTTCATCTCCCACGCTAGTAAAGTGAAAGTGAAGTCGCTTAGTCGTGTCCAACTCTTTGCAACCCCGTGGACTGTAGCCTACCAGGCTCCTCTCTCCATGGGATTCTCCAGGCAAGAATACTGGAGTGGGTTGCCATTTCCTTCTCCAGGGGATCTTCCCAACTCAGGGACTGAACCCGAGTCTCCCACATTGCAGGCAGACGCTTTAACCTCTGAGCCACCAGGGAAGCCCGTGCTAGTAAGGTCCTGCTTAAAACTTTGCACGCTAGGCTTCAGCATTATGTGAACCAGGAACTTCCAGATGTCCAAGCTGGCTTTAGAAAATGAAGAGAAACCAGAGATCAAATTGCCAACATCTACTGGATCATAGAGAAAGAAAGGGAATTGCAGAAAAAACATCTACCTCTGTTTCATCAGCTACACTAAAGCCTTTGACTGTTTGGATCATGACAAACTGTGGAAAGCTCTTAGAGAGATGGGAATTCCAGGCCATCTTACCTGATCTTACCTGTCTCCTGAGAAACCTGTATGCCTGTCAAGAAGCAGCAGTTAGAACCCTGTATGGAACAACCGACTGGTTAAAGATTGAGAAAGGAGTAAGACAGGACCGTCAGCTGTCACCCTGTTTGTTTAACCTACACGCTGAGCACATCATGAGAAATGTTGGGCTGGATGAGTTACAAGCTGGAATCAAGATAGGCAGGAGAAGCCTCAACAACCTCAGATATGTGGATGATACCATTCTAATGGCAGAAAGCAAAGAGGAACTAAAGAGCCTCTTGATGAGTGTGAAAGAGCCAGCTTAAAACTAAATATTAAAAAATCTAAGATCATAGCATCCAGCCCCATTACTGCATGGCAAATAGAAGGGGAAAAGGCAGAAGTAGTGACAGATTTCCTCTTCTTGGGCTCTAAAATCACTGTGGATGGTGACTGCAGCCATGAAATCAGAAGATGATTGCTTCTTGGCAGGAAAGCTATGACAGATCTGAACAGTGTGTTGGTAAGTAGAGACATCACTCTGCCAACAAAGGTCCGTATAGCCAAGACAATAGGGACCAGTGGTCATGTATAGTCGTGAGAGCTGGACTCTAAAGAAGGCAGAATGCCAAAGAAACTGATGCCTTGAAACTGTGGTGCTGGAGAAGACTCCTGAAAGTATGTTGGACAGTAAGGACATCAGACCAGTCAATCTTAAGGGAAATCAATTCTGAATATTTGTTGGAAAGACTGACGCTAAAGCTGAAACTCCAATATTTTGGTCATCTGATGCGAATAGCTGACTCATTGGAAGAGTCCCTGATGCTGGGAAAAATTGAGGGCAGAAGGAGAAAAGGCCGTCAGAGGATGAGATGACAGGTTGGCATCCCTGATGCCATGGACATGAACTTGGGCACACTTTGAGAGATGGTGAGGGACAGGGAGGCTTGATGTGCTGCAGTCCATGGGGTCGCACAGAGTCGGACATGACTGGGCAACTGAGCAACAACAACAACAACATTCTATAATGTAGGGCTGATGACTTTAGGCCTGTTTCCTAATGCTAAGAGTGATCCGCCGCCAAGTGTCCTATTAACTACTTACGCACTACTGTAGTTTCTTGGGGGTTGTGGAAGAAGGAAAATCACACATATGGGGTTAGAATTGGAAAATATTAAGAGTCATAATTATTCCTATATACTTTGTATTTCCAGAATTTCCTGTCATGAACACATAATGTTTTTAAACCATTAAATAATGTTAAAAGTATCATGGAATCAAAATATTGGGAAAACAACAATAAGTCTTTAGTATGATCCCACTTATAATTTTTTTTAAGTCACTGCATATCTCAAAATACAAGTCTGAGGACCACTGCCTTAAACATTTCGGTTGAGGCTCTGCAGGAGGAAGAAGAGTCCTTGATGATACAGCGTCCTCTGAGGGAGAGGATTGGAAGGGCACCTTTGGATTCTCTGAACACTCACCACCTACTCTGAATATTAAGCATAATGAGCCTCATTTATGTAAGAGGCAGGGGCAAATGAGAGGTGACTAAGGTTTTTTTCTGTGGACTTTTATCCTGGCTTACATCCTTAGCAAACTAAGAGGGTTATAATCAGCTGATGAACCATGGTTTTGACCCGAGGGCTTGTCAACAGCTCTGTAAAAGAAGTTTTTTGTGGAAAAAACTGGTATCAGAAAAAGGCCTGGAAGACCTACAGTTGTGAGGAAAATTGTATTGAAGACTATTCATGAACATCTGAAGGATTTTAGAAAGATTGCTGCTGCTGCTAAGTTGCTTCAGTTGTGTCCGACTCTGTGCGACCCCATAGATGGCAGCCCACCAGGCTCCCCCGTCCCTAGGATTCTCCAGGCAAGAACACTGGAGTGGGTTGCCATTTCCTTCTCCAGTGCACGGAAGTGAAAAGTGAAAGTGAAGTCGTTCAGTTGTGTCCGACTCCTAGCGACCCCATGGACTGCAGCCCACCAGGCTCCTCCACCCACGGGATTTGCCAGGCAAGAGTACTGGAGTGGGGTGCCATTGCCTTCTCCATTAGAAAGATTGGAAGACTTCAAAGGGAGGCTACCAGACAACTGGCAACATGTGGAGGTGCCAGCTGTTCCGTGGCATGGGAACTGTGTGTCTAAAACAATGCGGCATCCTTGGTTTGGGGTTGGGAACTCATGTACACCCGTGGTTGATTCATGTCAATGTATGGCAAAACCAATACAGTATTGTAAAGCAAAATAAAGTAAAAATAAAAATTAAAATAAAATAAAATAATGCGGCATCCTTGGTTAAAAGGACAGGCTTCAAAGTTCAAATGAAGATTAGATCCTGGCTTCACCACTTACTCTGTGGACATGAAAAATGCTCAGTAGCCCTTCTCTCTATGCATACATCCTATGAGTTCACTACTATCAGACACATAACATAGGCTCAATGAGTCTGATAGTATTGAATTCATAGGATTGTCAGCAAGTCACACATTTGTGATTTTAGGATTAAATTAGATAATGTCCATAATATGTGTAGCACACTGCCTGCTATATACTTAGCTCTCAATGAATAATATTAATTATGCTGTACTTATTTATTAATTAAAAAGCCTTTTATTAACCATTTCCAAGTATCAGGCACAGTGACTAGATACTGGGAGATTCGGTAGTTAGCAAACAATCATGGACCTTGTCTGCCTGTAACTTGTAGTCATGTGAGGGAGATAGGTCTGAATAATAGAAGTCATATGATTACACACTTCAGTATATGTAATGGAGGAAAATACAGGGAACAGTCACTCTAAGATAATATACTGTGGATGCTTGATCCAGTTTGGTGAGAGTCAGGGGAGACTTTGAAAAGAGGCACAAAGGTGGCGTTTAAGTTAATGAGTCAGTGGAGGGCAGCATGTGGGAGAAGAGCATGCCAGGTACACAGAACATCTTATGCAAAGGTCTGAAATAGGAGGATTCAAGGTGTGTTTATGAAACAGAAAGCCCACGTTCCTAGAGTAGAGATGGAGGAGGAGGCAGCGACCAGAATGTTCAGAATCTTTTAGGACTTATTCAGTACTTGATACTATTTTGAGAGCGTCAGGAAACTACTCAATAGGGAAATGTATGAAATAGGAAACCAATGAATAGGAAAATGTATTAAAGATACATAAAAAATACTATTCTGGTTGTTGCGTAGAGGCAAGGTCAAAAGGGCCAAGAAGATTATTTAAGAGGCAAGAGTATTTGTATAAAAATAGATGATAGGAGAAGGCAATGGCACCCCACTCCGGTACTCTTGCCTGGGAAATCCCATGGATGGAGGAGCCTGGTAGGCTGCAGTCCATGGGATTGCTAAGAGTCGGACACAACTGAGTGGCTTCACTTTCATTTTTCACTTTCATGCATTGGAGAAGGAAACGGCAACCCACCCCAGTGTTCTTGCCTGGAGAGTCCCAGAGACGGGGGAGCCTGGTGGGCTGCCATCTATGGGATCACACAGAGTCAGACAAGACTGTTGTGACTTAACAGCAGCAGATGATAGGAACTTCCCTGGTGGTCCAGTGGCTAAGACTCTGAGCTCCCAATGCAGGGGCCTGAGTTTGATCCCTGGTCAGGGAACTAAGATCCCACATGCTGCAACTAAGACTAGCACAGCCAAATAAATTCATTAAATAAAAAGAATTTTTAAAAAATTAAAAAGGTAGTTGTCAATTTTTCAAGGATGGTAGGAGCGGGTAGTGAGGTGTCAAGGAGGTTTCCTTATTTCCTAGGTTGTGCCAGTAAAAACAGGAGCTATTTACTGAGGCAGGAAATCTGGGTACTGGACAGACATTGAGTGCCTGTTTGTTAGCCAAATGGAGTTGTCAATTAGATATCTTGATTTTGCTGTATTTTGTTAACTCTAAGATATATATTTTCATATTAATGTCTCTAAAATAGAGCTATATCTTATAATCAATGGTATGCCATAGTTAAATTTTCAGTCTTATATTTCTTCAGTTCAGTTCAGTTGCTCAGTCGTGTCCGACTCTTTGCAACCCCATGAATCACAGCACGCCAGGCCTCCCTATCCATCACCATCTCCCGGAGTTCACTCAAATTCACGTCCATCGAGTCGGTGATGCCATCCAGCCATCTCATCCTCTGTTGTCCCCTTCTCCTCCTACCCACAATCCCTCCCAGCATCAGAGTCTTTTCCAGTGAGTCAACTCTTCACGTGAGGTGGCCAAAGTACTGGAGTTTCAGCTTTAGCATCATTCCTTCCAAAGAAATCCCAGGGCTGATCTCCTTCAGAATGGACTGGGGTGGGAGGTGGGAGGGGGATTCAGGATTAGGAGCTCGTATACACCTGTGGTGGATTTGTGTCAATGTATGGCAAAACCAATACGGTATTGTAAAGTAAAATAAAGTAAAAATAAAATTTAAAAATAAAATAAAATATTAAAAAAAAAAAAAAGAAAAAAGAATGGACTGGTTGGATCTCCTTGCAGTCCAAGGGACTCTCAAGAGTCTTCTCCAACACCACAGTTCAAAAGCATCAATTCTTCGGCACTCAGCTTTCTTCATAGTCCAATTCTCACATCCATACATGACCACTGGAAAAACCATAGCCTTGACTAGATGGACCTTTGTTGGTAAAGTAACATCTCTGCTTTTCAATATGCTATCTAGGTTGGTTATAACTTTCCTTCCAAGGAGTAAGCGTCTTTTAATTTCATGGCTGCAATCACCATCTGCAGTCATTTTGGAGCCCCCCAAAATAAAGTCGGACACTGTTTCCACTGTTTCCCCATCTATTTCCCATGAAATGATCTTCGTTTTCTGAATGTTGAGCTTTAAGCCAACTTTTTCACTCTCCCCCATCAAGAGGCTTTTTTAGTTCCTCTTCACTTTCTGCCATAAGGGTGGTGTCATCTGCATGGGATAATCAACATCTATAGATAATCAACATCTATATTTTGTTGACTCTAAGAAAATATTGCCTTAGAGTCAACAAAATATGAGCTTATTGTTTTTGCTAATAATAGCAACAAGGAAGACTACCACAACATCGATTAGTAACTCATGAGTACTGATGAACACAGAACTTCTGATCAGTATCCAATAGGAACCACTGAGCCTTAGAACATCCAAAATAATGTGAGAGTGACCATAAAGGGCAGTGAGTTCAGGATGACTGTCCACTTCTCCACTCACCCATCCAGAAGACAGACAAGACGGGGGAGGAGACAGGAGACCGCCATTATTATCTCAAGAGGACAGAGGCTGTGCCAGCATCTGTTCAGGCAAGAGCATATAATAATAAATAACAATGCTGGCCATCAACTTGGTGTTCTTCTAAAGACTTCGTTTATTTCAAGTCATGGCAACACTATAATGTTAACAGTTCTACTATAATGTAAATAGTTTTACTGTTTAGCTGGAAAGAGATTAACTAACTTGCTGATTCAGATCACTCATCTCACAAATGGCAGGTCAGGTCCATACCCCAGTGATGGTCAGCTCCAGAGCCACAGCTCAGCCACAGCCGCTACCTCTAATGAAGACAAGTGACTACTTGATGATCTGGGAGCAACAGAGACTTATGGAAATATTGTGTGGGCTTCTGCCATAGACCAGACCTAGACACATACACCTACAATCTTCAGTTTTACTACATGTATGGCTTGGGGAAGAAGGAGTAAGGAAGAGATCTTATTCTTTTGAGCTCTGAGAACCATATTATTATACCTAAATGTAATGTGGCAATATTGACTTAGCAGTATATTAAAAGGGAGATACTCCCTAAATTACAAGTTAACAATATCAGCAACAAAAATTAAATTCCTGTTTTGTCTTAGGATGACATATGTAATAAAACAAAAAGAAGAGGGCATATTTTACAAGCCATATGCTTTCTAACATGAAACATGCTTACTTGTAATCAATTTTGATATTATGAAGGAAGGTACAATTATTCCAAAATCGTGATGCTTTGTTTATATTATTTAAGCTCCAAGGCGTCATCTGTATTGCCTGTGTGCTAAGTCGCTTCAGTTGTGTCTGGGTCTTTATGACACTATGGTCTGTAGCCCCCAGGCTTGCCTGCCCAGGGGTTTTTCCAGGCAAGAATATTGGAGTGGGTTGCCATTTGTGTTACTCGATGGCAAATGGTGGCATTAGCAAGACTCTGAATAGACACCTTCAACGTGTGCCTGCTTCTGCAGCTCTCATGACATCCCATTATCACAGCAAGTTCAACACTCCACAGGCTTCATGTGTTTTACTTAGTGTTTAATCAGAATAATCCAGGAAGAGAAAGCGGCAGTTCTGCATCCACCACGGCTTAGAATTTAGCATAGGCATCTTATTTTGCCCAAAATGGAAACATCTGGCCTTGATGGAAAATAAGATGCTTCATTAAAACTACTAAGTATAAAGCTATTTTGCTTAAACATCTTGCCTAAGCTAAAGGAGTTAGAAAGGTATCAATCTTAGGGAAGAGAGAAACCTTAGGTGCAATTTGGCCCTTCACACTAAAAAGGCTGCTATTACTCCTAGATTTCCCTACTTTACTTTCTTACTTTATGGATTCAAAGATAAAAAACTCTGATCTTTTTTGCTTCCTCATTTTGTATGTGAAGTAAAACTTCAGGGTTGTATGTAATTTCACTGTGATCTTATAATGTAATTAATGCTGCATCCTTAGCCTCCTTCTCAACTCCAAGAGACCTCTACTGCCTAGGAAGTCCCCAGCTCAGCTTCTTGAAGTACAACCTGAGTGAAAAAGTAGAGCAGGGTTGACTCTTTAGCACTACTTTGCAGTAGTTCTGGCTTTTCTATCTTCTGTTGACAGATGAGAAAGGGCTTAAAATTATACAGGTGAGATATACCTAATGTCTGTTCACATATCTGAGCACATATAAATGTGGGTTTGATCCCTGGGTCGAGAAGATCCCCTGGAGGAGGGCACGGCAACCCACTCCAGTATTCTTGCCTGGAGAATCCCATGGACAGAGGAGCCTGGTGGGCTATGGTCCATAGGGTTGTAAAGAGTCAGACATGACTGAGCAACTTAGCCCACAGCACGTAGGTGAGGTATACCTAATATCTGTTCACATATCTGAGCACATATAAATATGTCTGCTTTTCTTGAGTTAGAAGGGATTAATTTTAAACTTTTCCTTTTAAAAAGAGCAGAAAACTCTCTAAAATGTTTATAATTAAAAGATGCAATAGCTTATTATTTCCTGACTCTCCTGTGGTTTTTATTACTGTTGAAGTAATACTGGGTTACATATACTAACACACTCATGTAGTATTTATAGACATGGTGCTATGAATTTTTATATATTTCTTATATCACTTAATCCTAACAATAATCCTAAGAGGTCAGTACTATCACCAGGAGATAAATGTGATTTGTCTAATATTTCAAAGCCTGTTATGATGGTTCAAAGATTAGAACTCATAGATTGAGACATACACTATTGATGCAATGTTAAATAGATAACTAGTGAGAACCTGTATCACACAGGGATCTCTACTTAGTGCTGTGTGTGACCTAAATGGGAAGGATATCCAAAGATGGAATATATGCATACATATAATGGAATATATGTGTATACATATACAGTTGATTCACTTGGCTCTACGGTAGAAACTAACACATTGTAAAGCAACCATACTCCAATAAAAATTAAAAAAGAAAATGAATTATAACTCAGGTCTGCTTTATCAATTAGAAAATAAAACTACATGGTGATTTGAGCAGGAAATGTTTAATGTAAAGAATTATTAACTCTGATGGAGATTAGGGAAACTGAGATAGACTGTGGGCATGTGCTAAGTTGCTTCAGTCGTGTCTAGCTCTTTGTGACCCCATGGACAGGCTCCTCTGTCCATGGAATTCTCCAGGCAAGAATACTGGAATGGCTTGCCATGCCCTTCTCCAGGGGATCTTCCTGACCCAGGGATCAAACCCAGGTCTCTTATGTCTCCTGCATTGGCAGGCAGGTTCTTTACTACTAGTACCACCTGGGAAGCCCAAGATTGGCTATTAAGGGTAAAAGGAACCTTAAAGAATTGAGATGGAGAAGGAAATGGCAACCCACTCCAGTGTTCTTGCCTGGAGAATCCGAGGGACGGAGGAGCCTGGTGGGCTACCGTCTATGGGGTTGCACAGAGTGGGACATGACTGAAGTGACTTAGCAGCAAAAATTGAGAAAACATACAGAACAGACTTATGGACATGGTGACAGGGAGCGGGGAGGAAGAAGAGGGTGAGATGTGTGGTGAGAGTAACATGGAAACATATGCATCACCATATGTGAAATAAAATAGCTAACCGATGGGAATTTGCTGTATGACTCAGGGAACTCAAACTGGGGCTCTGTAACAACCCACCGGGGTGGCTGGGATGGGAGGTGGGGGAGAAGTTCAAGAGGGAGGGGAGATAGGTATACCTATGGCTGAGTCATGTTGATGTTTGACAGAAACCAATACAATATTGTAGAGCAATTATCCTGCAGTTAAACATAAATAAATTTAATTATAAAAAAAGTATTGAGAAGAGGAGTCACACTAACTCTCAGTCTGAGGACAGAGCACTTCGGGAAAGAACACATTTTGAACAGTGCGCCTTACCGTATTTCTCCCTGTAACTTGGGTCCAGCTCTTCTCGGAGGGGACACAGCTGCGACCCAGTAAATAGAGACACTCGCGAATGTAGCATGCCAGTGTAGTTCCCAGGGAAGTTACTTGCTGGGGTCTGGGGAAGCTGTTTTCAGGGAAGTGTCTCGGTGTGGAAACCATTCAAGGGAAGATGGTGCTGCAAGGAACGTGCCCACAAGCTCCCAGTGTGTGTGTCTCAGGAGCCCTATGAGGTGCCAGGCAGCATGGTCCAGAAAACCCTGCGCTGTTGGTCACTATTTACTACAGGAGAAAATCCCCCAGAACCAGGAAGAACCTCTTTATCCACTAGTTCCCTAGATTGCCTTCTATCAGGGATGTTTAAAATTTTGCCAGATGGCAAGGGGGAAATATTCTAGTCTCACAAATAGGACAGTGAAGATGGATTTTGGGTGAGGCAACAGATGGGGCTTCTCTGGGGGTGCTAGTGGTAAAGAACCCGCATGTCAATGCAGGAGATGTAAGAGACACGGGTTCAGTCCTGGGTTGGGAAGAGCTCCTGGAGAAGGGCGTGGCAACCCACTCCAGTACTCCTGACCGGAGAATCCCACGGACAGAGGGGCCTGGCGGACTGCAGTCCATAGGGTTGCAAAGAGTCGGACATGGTTGAAGCGACTTAGCATGTAAAAGATGGCTACCTGGCACAGTATCTACCAACAAATCTACTTTCTTTTTCATTTACTCTTTATGTTGTACTGCCTTATACTTACTGTACTACATAATATGATATTTTTTAAAAAAAAGGGAAAAAAAGGAAGGAAGGTAGTTGGGAAAAAAAGAAAAAAAGTAACAGGATTATAAATGAAGATTTATCTTAGTATCTTTTCTTTGAAATGTTTCTAGGTAGAATTGCTTTGAATTAATGGCTCAGTAGACTGCCTCATTGAATTTTAGGACATTGGGTTATCAACCAAAAGCTGAAAACACAAACTGAAGGCCGAAGGGCCGTAACAAGTGATTTTTCACGCCACAATTCAAATTATTCGTTAATCACAGCTTTCTCATCTACTAGTCGTTGTTATTTAGTCTCTAAGTTGTGTCCAACTCTTTTTGACCCTATGAACTGAAGCATACCAGGCTTTCCTGTCTTTCATTATCTCCTGAAGTTTGCTCAGACTCATGTCCATTGAGTCAGTGATGGCTATCTAACCATCTCATCCGCTGCCATGCCCTTCTCCTCCTGCCCTCAATCTTTCCAAGTGTCAGGGTCTTTTCCAACTAGTCAGCCCTTTGCATCAGGTTGCAAAAGTATTGAAGCTTCAGCTTCAGCATCAGTCCTTCCAATGAATATTCAGGGTTGATTTCCTTTAGTATTGACTGGTTGGATCTCCTTGCAGTCCAGGGGGCTCTCAAGTGTCTTCTCCAGCACCACAACTTGAAAGCTAGTTAATGCAGGTCATATTCACTTGACAAACATTTGTTTGCAAATGAGAGCTTCTCCTCAGTTCAGTTCAGTTCGGTCGCTCAGTCATGACTGACTCTTTGTGACCCCATGGACTGCAGAACACCAGGCTTCCCTGTCCATCACCAGCTCCTGGAGCTTACTCAAACTCACGTCCATCATGTCGGTGATGCCATCCAACCATCTCATCCTCTGTCATCCCCTTTTCCTCCTGTCTTCAATCTTTCCCAGCTTGAGGTCTTTTCAAATGAGTCAGTTCTTTGCATCAGGTGGCCAAAGTATGGCCAAAGCATCTACTCAGATAATCCAAATCCTAATTGCATCAGTTGCAGATTCTAAGATTTAGGCAAGTTATTTAATTTCTTTGGACCTCAAATTCCTCATGTAAAATGAAGATAATAACAGTATTGACCTTACAGGTGTGCTGTGAAAATTAAATGTGTTAATGTTCAAAAGCACTTGGGGTCGTTTCTTGCATATAGTGTTATATCAATATTTGCATAGGTGATGTTACATTTTCTTAAAGACCATAGCCTAAGAATATTGATTCAGTAGTTCTACTTTATGGAACTCTATATTTACTCAATATTTTTCTCAGATTATTTTTAATGGCAATTAAAATATGATTATGTTATAGTATATATAATATGAATGTTATATTCAAAAGCAGAGACATTACTTTGCCGACTAAGGTCCGTCTAGTCAAGGCTATGGTTTTTCCAGTAGTCATGTGTGGATGTGAGAGTTGGACTGTGAAGAAGGCTGAGCGCCGAAGAATTGATGCTTTTGAACTATGGTGTTGGAGAAGACTCTTGAGAGTCCCTTGGACTGCAAGGAGATCCAACCAGTCCATTCTGAAGGAGATCAACCCTGGGATTTCTTTGGAAGGAATGATGCTAAAGCTCAAACTCCAGTACTTTGGCCACCTCATGCGAAGAGTTGACTCATTGGAAAAGACTCTGATGCTGGGAGTGATTGGGGGCGGGAGGAGAAGGGGACGACTGAGGATAAGATGGCTGGATGGCATCACTGACTCGATGGACGCGAGTCTGAGTGAACTCTGGGAATTGGTGATGGACAGGGAGGCCTGGCATGCTGCGATTCATGGGGTCGCAAAGAGTCGGACACGACTGAGCGACTGAACTGAACTGATTAGTTGGTTATCTTACTTTTTTTTCACAGCTATTAGCAGCACTGCTTTAGACTGATAGTATTTGAGGATTCTACTTGTAAGCCTTTACTCTTTAATTTTTGCTAGGAATTATCTGAAAGACCAGATATTTGGTAAAATATTTTTGGCTAAAGAGAA
Organism: Cephalophus harveyi; assembly: GCA_006410635.1. NCBI lineage: Eukaryota > Metazoa > Chordata > Mammalia > Artiodactyla > Bovidae > Cephalophus > Cephalophus harveyi. The sequence continues at coordinate 24,280 of SJYT01030904.1, forward strand.
CTATGTTGTCTAACTATGTTGCATAACCATTAGCATTCAAATGTTTCAATAGTTTTTAATTTTCATCCCTTAAAAGAAAAGGATATGAAATTTTGTAAAAGGTCTAAAATTAAAAAAGAATGTTATTTTTTATTCTTTTTACAGAAGACCGTGAAAAATACTCTGATATCATCAAGAAGCACAATGCAATTGAAATGTTATTTACACTCTACCCTCCTCAAGGTGCTCATGTGTCTACTAATTTGAGGCTTAGGTCAACTTGGCTGAGACCCATAGTAAATGGGGAAGAAGGATATAAGTATATAGGTAAGATTCTGAACCTTATTATTTCTTTTTATAAATAAGGAAGAAACTTGTACTTTATATAACTCTTCTTCATCACTTAGATGATATGGGATGATACATTGGCCTTATAGAATATTCCCTTTTGTTTTTAAATACTATACTTGCAGTTTAAAAAGGTTTTATACTTTGGTGACTCCATTAGAATAGTGGAAATACTGTGTTAATCCATTCACCAGATGATGGATATATATATATATTTTTTAATGTGCTCCTACAAGGAATACTGCTATACACATTCATGTACAGGGCTGTGTATAGACATATGTTTGCATTTCTCTTGTCTAAACTTATTTCCAAAGTGGTTATGCCATTTCATATTTCCTATCAGTAGAAATAAGAGAGTGGCTTTTGTTCCATAGCTGTATCACAACTCGCTGTAATCAGCTATTTTAATTTTAGCCATTCTAACTGATAAGAATTGGTATTCCATTGTGGTTTTAATTTGTATTTCTCTAATAGACAGTGATTCAATGTCATGGCCAAGGGGCTTGCATAACTCAATGAAACTATGAGCCATGCCATGCAGGGCCACCTAAGATAGTGGAGAGTTCTGACCAAACATGGTCCATTGGAGGAGGGGATGGCAAATCACTCCAGTATTCTTGCCACCAGAATCCCGTGAACAGTATGATAAGGCAAAAAGATATGACACTCATCATTTAGGAAGATGAGCACCCCAGGTTGGAGTACAATATACTACTGGGAAGGAGCAGAGGGCAGTTACTAATAGCTCCAGAAACAATGAAATGGCTGGGCCAAAGGGAAAACAGCGCTCATTTGTGGATGTGTCTGGTGGTGAAAGTACAGTCTGGTGCTGTAAAGAACAATATTGCATAGGAACCTAGAACATTAATTGGTCCATGAATCAAGGTAAATTGGCCATGGTCAAGCAGGAGATGGCAAGAGTGACCATTGACCTCTTAGGAAACAGTGAACTAAAATGGAAGGGAATGGGTTTAAAACTCAATATTCAAAAAACTAAGATCATGGCATCCAGTCCCATCACTTCATGGCAAATAGATAGGCAAAAAGTGGAAGCAATGACAGATTTTATTTTCTTGGGCTCCAAAATCACTGCAGATGGCAGCTGCAGTCAGGAAATTAAAAGACATTTGCTCCTTGGAAGGAAAGCTATGACAAACCTAGATAGTGTATTAAAAAGTAAAGACATCGCTTTGCCATCAAAGGCCCCTATAGTCAAAGCTATGGTTTTTCCAATAGTCAGGTATGAATGTGAGAGTTTGACTATAAAGAAGGCTGAGCACCAAAGAATTGATGCCTTCAAATTGTGGTGCTGAAGAAAACCGTTGAGATTCCCTTGAACAGTAAGATCAAATCAATCAATCATAAAGTAAGTCAACCCTGAATATTCACTGGAAGGACTGATGCCAAAGCTCTAATACTTTGGCCACATGATGTGAAGAGCTGACTCATTGGAAAAGACCCTGATGCTGGGAAATATTAAGGGCAGGAGGAGAAGGGCGTAGCAGAGGACAAGATGGTTCGATTGTATCACTGACTCAATGGACATGAGTTTAAGCAAACTCCAAGTGATGATGAAGGACAGGGAAGCCTGGCGAGCTGCAGTCCATGGGGTCACAAAGAGTCAGGCACGACTTAGCGACTGAACAGCAGCAAGTAGACAATGATATACAGCATATTTTCATGTATTTGTCATTTTTGTATCTTCCTTGGTGAAGTGCTTGTTAAAACTTTTTGCCATATTTATATTTTTTGCTATTCTTAATTGTTGTGAGATGTGTCAATATTCTGAATATAAACTCTTTAAAATACATGTCCTTTGTAATATTTTCTCCCAGTCTGTAACTTGTTTTTTTCTTTTTCTCTTTCTTCTGAACAGCAGAGGATTTTAATTTTGATAAAGTCAAGTTTATCACAATTATGGCTGATGCTTTTACTGTCATATCCAAGAAATATTAGTTAGACCTTTGGTCAAAAGATTTTCTTCTAGAAACTTTATAGTTTTAAATTTTATATTTCAATGTATGGTTTTTTGAATTATATTTTATAGATGACTCAAGGTATCTAACATTTTGATATTCAAATGTGCTAGCACTGCTTGTTGAAAAGACTATCCTTCTGTGATTAACTTTGTATTTTGGGAAACCAAATAAACCAAAGAAAATATATAGATGCAAATAAGCACATTAAAAGATAACCAGAATCATTAATCAATAGGAAAGTACATATAAAGGCCAAAATGTCATAGTACCACTCATTTATTAGGATGCCTAAAATAAAGTTTAAAAATCTGATAGTTCCAAATCTAGCAACAATGTGGAATAACTGGCACATTCATACATGGCTAGTGGAAATGCTAAATTGTACAGTGAGTTTCTAAAGATTTTGATACTTTCTTACAAATTAATATGCTCTAACCATAAAACCTGGCTGTCCTACCCAAAGGTAATTATGCAAGAGGAATGAAAGTATTTGTTCACATAAAAACCTGTAATGAATATATGTAGCTGATTAATCATAATTGCCAAGAGCTGGAACAACACAAATGTTCTTCAGCTAGTGAATGAATAATCAAAATGTGTTAACATTTATACAATGAAGTACTATCAAGCAATAGAAAGGAATGAGCTATTGATTCAATAACATAGATGAATTTTAAATGCATCATGTTAAGTGAAAGAAGCCAGACTCAAAGGCTATGTGTGTGCATGTGTGCTAAGCCGCTTCAGTTGTGTCTGACTCTCTGCAACACTGTAGACCATAGCTTGCCAGGTTCCTCTGTTCATGGTATTCTCTAGGCAAGAATGCTAGAGTGCATTGCCATGGCCTCCTCCTGGGGATCTTGCCACAGGGATCCAGCCCATGTCTCTTAGGTTTCCTGCATTGGCAGGCGGGTTCTTTACCTCTAGGGTCACCCGGGAAGCCCATTGATGGTGTATAATACATTTAACAAGCAACATGACTGAATCTCAAATGAGTTATGCTGAAAAAAGTCAGACAACAAAGAGTACAGGAGTATGATTCTGTTTATATAAAAGTCTAGAAGTTGCAAATAAACTAGGCCCGTGACAGAATCAGATCTGTGGTTACCTGGAATGGGTGTGGGAAATGAGACCTGATGGATTACAATAGAGAATGGAAATATTTATTAATTTGATTGTGGTTATGGGGGATGGTCCCACGGGTGTAAACATATGTCAAAATTTGTCAAATTATACACTTTAGTATGTGTAGTTTTTCATTTACATGTCAATGAAGCTATAAAAGTAAAGTTGAAAGCATAAATTTAAAGAACCAAAATGGTGAAACTGGTATTTGGGGAATTATTTTGAAAGGTGATTCTCTTTAAGTTTTAAAACTAGTATGTTAGAGATATCTACAGTCACAAATTAAATGCAGTCTCATTTGGCTTGTGCATATAAAGGTGTATTTAAGTGTTCAGTTCTAAAAGCCTGGAGAAAGAAGAGGAAACAGAAAATTATGAAAAAGAAAGTTGAGGCTTTAGGTTCTATGAGATGAACTAAGATCCTGATTGCAATTTATTTTCTCTTGGCAATTTCCCCCTTGAAAAATTAGCCTATCATTCTAAAAAATTTGCATCATTGTTTAGAGCTAGCCTATCATTCTAAAAGATTTGTGTTCATTGTTTAGAGTCCATTTGTGAACATTTGGTCCAAATAAAACAAACAGAAAGGAGATATGCAAGTGGCCTTATAAGTTGAAGACTCTGTCTTCTGAAGTTTTATGCTGTCTTTCCCCTTTTTAGTGAGTGGCCAGGGACTTGTATTTTTTTAAATTACCATTGTTATTAAATTGATTGACAGTAGAGTTTGCAGCATTTACCTTGAAAAAGATTAGTCTGTTACAGGAGTGCCTTCTAAAACTCAGTAACTCCTTGACTATAAACATTTTAGGGAAGATAACTCTGGGAATTTATTACATTTTTCAACATTAATACTCCACAATGTAGCACTCCTGTTTATCGTTTTCACTCTGTAGAGTTAGAGATGCATCATCAGCAAGAACTTAGGAGTAGTTAATAGAGTTACTGAATGCTCTATAAATTGCATGGGCTGCTAACAAATTATAAGATCACACATACTCTAAAAATATTTGGTATTTCCATATTTTACATCCCAGAATTCCTAGCAAAGTAGCTTGAATGTAACTGGAATGCTGCATAAGTCATAATTTCAAATTGCTTAATATGCACAATTATTTCTTCTGAATCATAATGTTGTAGTCATACAACATCAATGAAGTAAAAAAAAAAAGTCTAAATTTTTTTCAGGAGCATATGTCTTGTTAAACTTGTTTTCAGAAAGCTTATTTCGGAAGGCTAGTCTTTTAACATGCTTTTGATTGTATTTCCTTATGAGTTGTCTGTCTTTGAGCTCATCTGACCTTCTGGCCTGTCACAGGTACATTGAACTTGTTCCTCTCCTTCATTAAGTTTCTGTGACTTTGGTGAATGTCCAACTTGGAAGCTGTAGCTTACATTAAAGAGCTTGTAGAATTCTAATGGGAATACCTTAAAAGGGGTAGGTGAGCCATTGTCTTTCAGGGAAATAATTTAGGGAATACAAATGAATGATTAAGTTACTTTCTCAAGCCGATGGTCCATTCTTAACTGAAATCATATTGTTATATTAATGTAAGATTTCTAATTAGTTCAGATTCCAAGTAATGAGCAAAGACCTCTACGTCTACTCCTATTTCCCACAGCATTTTGAGCCCTTCGTGTTGTAAATTTTACTTACCTTGATAACATATGGATATTTAAGTTTTATAAGTATTATTGGAACCTGACTTCCTGGCTGAATCGCTGTTATCCTATTATGAGAACAAGGTATCTTTTTATGACCTTCAGCTTATTCCACAGCCTTCAGGAAAGATCTAATGTACATTACCCAAATGAGAATCTTTCCTTTCTTTTAAGACTGTGGCAATTACTCAGTTGTCCTTGACAGTAAAGTCTGGTTTTTGATGATCTTCTTTCAGAATTGTCTACATTGCAACATAAGACGTTCTTTTCTTACATCCCTTATTGCAGTTGTAACTATTTCACTCTCCACAAAATAGATGCTATGCCTGGATGTTAAGACTTTTTCTTTGTTCTAAAAATATTCTTTTTAAAATATTGTTCCTCAGAAGCTCTCCTTCTGATCCGTAATGTCTTTTGGCACTTCTCTCTAAACATTTCCCACATTTTCTCATTTGTTTTAAGAGATGGAACTCAGACTAAGATTTAATAATTCAATAAATCTGATTTATTGTGAATATAATCCTAGCTACTATGAATTCTGCTTATATCTTTTCACTTTTTTAGACTTTTAAAATACATATCTCAGCATTTACTTGGATTTCTAATAATCATTTTTAATCTCCTTTTCATGGCATATTTTCTTATGACTATTAGACATATGTAATTTATTTTGCCTTCTTAAATTTTGTACCCTAACTTGTCCTGATTTCACTTAACTTATTTAGGATATGGACATTTATTGCTCTTGTCAAAACTCAGTTGGGTGCTGTGCTGTAGCCAGTGAGGAACTGAGGTCTACGTGCGTAGAGCAGCATGGAGGTGAAACCTCCAGCACCATTCTAACTTCTGCAAGGTTGATTGCAGCTCCCGTGAGAGCTTGACTGTAACTTCATGAGAAACCCTGGCCTGATCCACCCAGAAAGCCCACTCCAGACTCCTGACTCACTGTGGGAGTCTGTTGCTTTAAGCTTCTAGTTTGGGGAAAATTTGTTACAGAGCATATAAGTCAGTGATTAGTTTTTAGCAGTGGAAGCACAATGTCATTGGATTGAGTGTGGTTCCTCAGGAAAGACTGGGTTGCTGATTGACTGGCCTTCAGAGAACGTATTACTAGAGTGAAACTTTTGTTCTTTGGTTAACTATCAAAAGTAGAACCTCTCACTGATTGGCTGGCTTTCAGAAGTGTGTTTACTGAGGTGAGTTTCCACTGGCTGATAAAACAGGTTTAATGTTGGTTCTGGGGGTTGCTTGTCAGCACGGCTGCATGCTTAGTCACTCAGTCCTGTGCACGCCATTGCAACCCTTTGGACTGTAGCCCATCAGATTTCTCTGTCCCTGGGATCTTCCAGCAAGAATACTGAAGTGGGTTGTCATTTCCTCCTCCAGGGTCTCTTCCCTACCCAGGGATTGAACCTGCATCTCCTGTGTCTCCTGCATTGCAGGCAGATTCTTTACCTACTGAGCCATCAGCATGGCTAGAGAACTGTAACTGCTTCGTTAAAGAGGTATAAAAAGTTCTAGTTTTAAATTGTTACATAGATGTAGAACTGTTGAAAGTAAAAGTGTTAGTTGCTCAATCATGTCCAACTCTTTGCAATCCCATGGACTGTAGCCCACCAGGCTCCTCTGTCCATAGAATTCTCTAGAAAACAATACTGCAGTGGTTAGCCATTCCCTGTTCCATGGGCATCTTCCCAACCCAGGGCCTGAACCTGGGTCTCCTGCATTGCAGCAGATTCTTTACCATCTGAGCCACCAGGGAAGCAATATGATGGGGAAAATTTATTCTCAGCATAGGCGCAGAAAGAAACAAAGGTATGTGGTAGTTGACTTACTGGAAGCAATTAAGCATAATTATGAACCTAGGATATATCTTGTCACCCTGCTTATTTAACTTACATGCAGAGTACATCCTGCAAAATGCCAGGCTGGATGAAGCACAAACTGAATCAAGATTGCAGGGAGAAATATCAATAACCTAAGATATGCAGATAACACCACCCTTATGGTAGAAAGTGAAGAGGAACTAAAGAGCCTCTGGATGAAAGTGAAAGAGGAGAGTAAAAAGCTGGCTTAAAACTCAACATTTAAAAAACTAAGATCATGGCATCTGGTCGCATTACTTCATGGTAAATAGATGGAGAAACAGTGGAAACGGAGACAGATTTTATTTTTTTGGTCTCCAAAAATCACTGCAGATGGTGACTGCAGTCATGATATTAAAAGACGCTTGCTTCTTGGAAGAAGTTCAGTTCAGTCGCTCAGTTGTGTCTGACTCCTTGCAACCCCACGAACTGCAGCATGCCAGGCTTCCCTGTCCATCACCAATTCCCGGAGCTTGCCCAAACTCATGTCCATCGAGTCGGTGATGCCATCCAATCATCTCATCCCCTGTTATCCCTTCTCCTCCTACCTTCAATCTTTCCCAGCATCAGGGTCTTTTCCAATGAGTCAGCTCTTTACACCAGGTGACCAAAGTATTGGAGCTTTATCTTCAGCATCAGTCCCTCCAGTGAATATTCAGAACTAATTTCCTTTAGGATTGACTGATTTGATCTCCAGGCAGTTCAATGGACTCTCAAATCTTCTCCAATACCTCTGTTCAAAAGCATCAGTTCTTTGGTGCTTAGCTTTCTTTATGGTCCAACATTCACATACATACAAGACTACTGGAAAAACCATAGCTTTGACTATGCAGACCTTTGTTGGTAAAGTAATGTTTGTTTTTGCTGACTCTATGGAGCTTCTCCATCTTCGGCTGTAAAGAAAATAATCAGCCTGGTTTCGATATTGACCATTCGGCGATGTCCATGTGTAGAGTCATCTCTTGTATTGTTGGAAGAGGGTGTTTGCTGTGACCAGTGCATTTTCTTGGCAAAACTCTGTTTAGTCTTTGCCCTGCTTCATTTTTTTACTCTAAGGCAAGACCAAACTTACCTGTTACTCTAGGAATCTCTTGGCTCCCTACTTTTGTATTCCAATCCCACATGATGAAATGGACATATTTTTTTGGTGTTAGTTGTAGAAGGTCTTATAGGTCTTCATAGAACTGTTCACCTTCAGCTTCTTTGGCATTAGTGGTTAGGACATAGACCTGGATTACTATGATTTTGAATGTTTTGCCTTGGAAATGAACAGAGATCATTCTGTTGTTTTTTTAGATTGCACCCAAATAATGCATTTCGGAATCTTTTGTTGACTATGAGGGCTACTCCATTTCTTCTAAGGGATTCTTCCCCACACTAGTAGATATAATGATCATCTGAATTAAATTTGCTCATTCCTGTCAATTTTAGTTCACTGATTCCTAATATGTTGATGTTCACTATTGCCATTTCGTAGTTGATCATTTCCTTGGAAGAAAATCTATGACAGATCTAGATAACATATTAAAGAGCAGACACATTACTTTGCCAGCAAAGATCCATATAGTCAAAGTTGTGGTTTTTCCAGTAGTCATGTATGGATGTGAGAGTTGGACCATAAAGAAAGCTGACTGCCAAAGAACTGATGCTTTTGAACTCTGGTGTTGGAGAAGACTCTTGAGAGTCCCTTGGACAGTAATAATATCAAACCAGTCGATCCTAAAGGAAATCAGTCCTGAATATGGAGGGACTGATGCTGAAGCTGAAGTTCCAATATTTTGGCCACCTGATGTGAAGAGATGACTCTATTAGAAAAGACCCTGATGCCAGGAAAGATAGGAGGCAGGAGAAGGGGATGACAAAGGATGAGACTGTTGGATGGCATCACTGACTCAATGGACATGAGTTTTAGCAAGCTCCTGGTGTGGTGAAGGACAGGGAAGCCTGGTGTGCTGCAGTCCATGGGGTTACAAAATTCGGACAAGATTGAGCAACTGAACAGCAGCAACAAGAACATGAACCTAGGAAAAGAGAATGACTGTATCTGGCAGTATTAGAGATGATTTTATAAAGATGGTGATATATCAGTTTATTCTTACAGGATAGGTTACAGTTACTAAATACAGAATAGAAGAAAGTGTAAGGCAACAGGGAGAGCATGAAGGAGTCCAGATGTTGGAACTAACTTTAAGTTCTTTTTTACTGAATTCTTCTGCACAAATTAGTGCAACACTATTTTTTCCCTACTGGGATATAATTGGCAAATAATATTATATTATTCTCAGGAGTATAATATAATGATTTGATATTTTTATTATATATATTATGAAAAGATTAACACAAATCTAGTTATCATGATAACATAGTTACAAATTGTTTTTCTTGTGACAAGAACTTTTAAGATCTACCTTCTTAGTAAGTGTCAGAGGTATATTATAGTATTATTAAGAATAATCTCCAAACTCTACATTACATCCCCATGATTTATTTTATAACTAGAAATTTGTACCTTTGATTACCTTCTCCCATTTACCCACCTCCCTACCTCTGGGAAACACAAATCTATTCTCTTTATCTATGACTTCAGTGTTTTTTGTGTGTGTTTGTTTTATTCCATATATAATGTGTAATTTTATGATATTTGTCATTTTCTGTCTGATTTATGTCACTCCCTCTCAGTATTATGACCTCATGGTGCAACCATATTGTTGCAAATGGCAAAATTCCCTTTGCTTTATAGCTGAATAATATTGGCTGAGATGGCAAAGAATCTGCCTGCAATGCAGGAGACCTGGATTCAGTTCCTTGGTTGGAAAGATACCCTGAAGAAAGGAATGGTTACTCACTCCAATATTCTTGCCTAGAGAATTCCATGGACAGAGGAGCCTGGTGAGCTACAGTCCATGGGGTCACAAAGAGTCAGACACAACTGAGCACACACACAATATTCTCTTGTATGGAATTTTTTATCCCTATATCCACTGATGGGCATATGGGTATTTCCATGTCTTAGCTATTGCAAATAGTACTGCAGTGAATATGGGGGTACCCATATTTTTGAGTTAGTATTTTTTTTCCCTCAGATAAATACCAAGCTGTGGAATTTCTTGGTTTCATTGAGTTAGACAAGGCTGTGGTCCTAGTGTGATTAGATTGACTAGTTTTCTGTGAGTATGGTTTCAGTATGTCTGCCCTCTGATGCCCTCTTGCACCACCTATCATCTTACTTGGGTTGATTTTATTTTTAACTTTTTCAGGAACCTTCATATCTTTTTGAGCATATTCCTTATTTCCACACTAAAATTCTTTATCACATAGTAAGCATTTAGCATAACTATTTGTTTTATAAATGTATATGCAAAGTATTACTATAGCAGTTGAGTCATTTTTTCATCTTTTACTTATCAACATACCTTTGTTTTAAGATCTTCCCTGGTGGCTCAGATGGTAAAGCGTCTGTCTACAATGCGGGAGACCTGGGTTCGATCCCTGGGATGGGAAGATCCCCTGGAGAAGGAAATGGCAACCCACTCCAGAACTCTTGCCTGGAAAACCCCACGGACAGAGGAGCCTGGTAGGCTACAGTCCATGAGGTCGCAAAGAGTCCAACACGACTGAGCAACTTCACTTTCACTTTCATACCTTTTGTTTACTCTCTCTGGATTCATTCAGAGATTACCATGAAATAGATGTAATATAGTATGGCACTGTTCTTTAATATTTAACATTTTTATTTTTTATTTTATTTTATTTTTAATTTTATTTTTACTTTATTTTACTTTACAATACCGTATTGGTTTTGCCATACATTGACATGAATCCACCATGGGTGTATATTAGCTCCCAATCCCGAATCCCCCTCCCACTTCCCACCCCACATCATCTCTCTGGATCATCCCCGTGCACCAGCCCCAAGCATCCTGTATCCTGTATTGAACATAGGCTTGTGCAACATTTTTAATTTAATAAATTATGATTTAACCAGAATGGAGGCAGAAATCCAAGATAATAAGAGCCTATTCAGTCCCTCCACAAATCTTTATTGAGTACCTTGTGTTCAATACTCTGTGATAAATTTGAGGATGTTTCAAAAGTAAAGAGACTATCTTCCCTCTTGTGTGTTTATGATTTATGCTGGGGAAATGATCCATATACATAAGTAACTACAATAGAAAATATGAAGCGGTGAGTGGTGTAAAGCAAGCACGTGCTGAGTTCTCAGTTGCTCTGCTAAGCCGTCTTGAGAGGAGGGCGTAGAAGGGGCTTTTCAAGTGAGAGGAGCCTGAGCTCCTCTGAGTGTCTGAAGTGCAGACACTCGTGACATCTTTTGAGAACTGTGAGGATGCCTCTAAAGTTATGACATGCTCACATTCACAATACACATAACCAGCCCTTCTAAAGTAACAATTAAAAACAGTACACTCGTTGAATTCAGAGAAAGACAGATATCATGTGATATCATTTATATGTGGAATCTGAAAAAAAAATGAACTTACTTACAAAACCAGAATAGACTCACAGACATAGAAAAAACATTTATAGTTACCAAAGGGGATGGGGGGAGGGGGTAAATTAGGAGGTATGAGTTAACATATACACACTATTATATATAAAATAGATAAAAAACAAAGACCTACTGCATAGCACAGGGAACTATGTTCAATATTTTGTAATAACCTATAATGGAAAAGAATCTGAAAAAGAGTATATATGTATGTATAACTGACAAAACATTCCCCTTGTTTACTAAGAAGTATGCACTGCTTCATTATATAGGGATCAACTTCAATGTACTAGACAATTATATTTTTATGTATAATCTGAACATAAAGATTTTTAGAAAATCTAAAATTATAAAACAGGAAAATATTACTAAGAGTTCAGTTTCTTTAATATAGCAATTTTTATTACCTTGGCATATTTTTTTACAGCAATTTATAAAATTACTTGTAACTAGAATATTTTTGCCATCCCAGGTGGCGCTAGTGGTAAAGAATCCCCCTGCTGATGCAGAAGGTGTCAGCGATGTAGTTTTGATCCCTGGGTTGGGAATATCCCCTGGAGTAGGAAATGGCAACCCACTCCAGTATTCTTGCCTGGAAAATTCCATGGACAGAGGAGCCTTGTGGGCTATAGTCTATGGATTCTCAGAGTCAAACACGCTGAGCTTGCACCTACCACCACCACTTGTAAGGACAACATTTAAGCCCTGGAAGTAACACTATGTGTCATGTTGCCCACTTCCCTTTCCGTTGTTATCCGGAGTCATTTAGGAGGTATTAAAAATGTATCATTTGAATTGAGGATCTGAGGGTGCAGAGGCTAAACAGCCTGCTCAAGGTCATGACCTTAACTGTTACTGTGACAATGATGATGATTCAAGTTCAGAGTCGCATCAGGCGCATCACCCCCACGCCCACCACCACACACAGATGCTTCCCAAACCACCCTGGCTTCTTATCAAAAGTAATTTTTCTGGACAAAGTAACATCTTATGGAAAAATCCCAAGGACCGTTTTAGCCAGCCCAATAAGTACCATTGTATCTGCCTTTGTACTAGTCTTATTTTCTTGTTTTCCTCAAGTTTTACAACTGGCTGCTACTTTTGTCCTTCTAATATTTTCTGAATCAAAAACCAAAAGGAACATACTCACTCCCCCTTTTGTTCTATCTTTCGAGTGGAGGTGGGGAGAGGCCTGGAGTCAAGGCAGTCTGGTCCTGCAAAAACTCATATTGCTTGTGGATAGGTTGGATTCCAACCTCTTTGGAAAGCTCTGACTGTGTTTTGGCCCCTTCATATGTCGCTCTGCATGACTATTTTAAGCTCAATTCCTTTCCTTTTCCAACCACACAGATTAAAATATAGGAAATAGTATTTCATCATGAAACTTCACATAAAACAAAAACTGATCCTTTTTAGGTGTAGATTTTGTTTAAGCTGAAAATCATTTCATATCCCTAGGAGACAATGATGACTTTTCTCCCTAAGACTCCAATGTAATGAGGTAAAAATGTTTTCACAATACTTTGGAATTTTTATAATTGTCCTCTGTATTGTTTGACTGTCAGTTAAATTAGAACGTGTGATAATTGTAGGGAGCTGATAAGACTTTCTATTAAAAGTATGTCATTATGTTAATCTTGGTTCAAATATAGTTTGCCCGAATTTTATTTTGATTATATAATATTAGAATAAATTAACCTGTTAAATAAGATTACCCTAGAGGGCATAGCACATTTTAAATGTCTTTAAAGTTAACCTCAATTTAAACAAGTGTATAAATCATGTGCTACTAAATCTACAGTTGTGTTTCCTCTTCAAAGCCTTCACAATTTTGAGAATAGATATCTCTATATAAATATAGATTTTTTTAAAACTTAAAATCAACCAACGAACAAGATTATTTAGCTTTTAATTCTTTGCATATTGTGGGTACATAGTGAATGATATGGTTTAAAAAATTTAGATGCTCCCAGATTTTATTTCGTATTGAAACGTCTACATTGATAGCTACTTGTTAACTTTATTTTGAAAACTACTTCCTCTGTCATGTTGCAAATAATATAGGTCTTCCAATGATTTTAACTGTAATTCCTTTATCCACAAATGGGAGGGAATCAGTGACTATGACCACCACACATAGCTTTCTAAACTTTCATATCACAGTTATGTACTGTCCATTTTATGATGATATGGCCTGCTTTTTTCAGAGTAAGTTTGACAGATATCTATTGAAAGGTGAACTATTTCAACTTACCTTATTTAAAAGAAACACTCAAAACTTCGTCTATTTATATATTCATGCATTGAGTAAATATTCTGAAGTTCATGTGTGGTAACTACATACCAGGAACCTGTCACAAGGTAGAGATATAAAAGGACCATGGAGCAAGCTGAACATTGAGTTGAACTGTTTCTAGCAATATAGTTGACTCCTGAGAGTCAACAGTAGCTTCTCAGGACCTTTCAGCTAAAATATTGATGATGGCTTGGCACCATCAAACAAACCTTTGTGCTTTTCATAATTATGTATATTAACCTCCACCTGACTGTCTAGTGTGCTCTTATTTGACATTTTAAGAATAAAGTTTACAGGCAGAAGAGGGAAAGTATATAAGAGATGAGAAGGAGATGAGTTTTATAATAGATATTGCTCCTAGTTATTTTCATTTTTTTCCCTGTGTGTGTGTTAGTCTCTTAGTCATGTCTGACTCTTTGTGACTCCATGGACTGTAACCGGCCAGGCTCCTCTGTCTACGGAATTCTCCAGGCAAGAGTACTGGAGTGGGTTGCCATTTCCTTCTCCAGGGGATCTTCCTGACCTAGGGACTGAACCTAGGTCTCCTGCATTGCAGGCAGATTCCTTACCATCTGCGCTTTAGGGAAATCCCTCATTTTTTCCCCCTAGTTATTTCCCAAAACATCACTACACCGCTATACACTGTGATAGGTATGGGCAGAAGTCAAGAGAACTATTTCTGTCTTTTTAAAGAAGTGCCTACATAATGTACAACCTATGTATACAAGTAGTAAAACAGTTTTTCCACACTGTAGAAACAGCAAGTGTGCTCTTTAATATATGTTCACTGTTTAAGAATAATCTGGTATTATGACTTGGATTTCTGGCTTTAACTTTGAGTTTAATCAGAATTCTTTAAAGTCAAAACAAATCAACATCTGTTTAACAAACTAGAACTGTCTCCAGATACTGTATTATTTGGAAATAAATAAAAATAGTAATAATTACACTTAACATATATTGAATGCTTTCAATATGCAAAGGATTGTACAAAATGATTTGTTTAAATAATCTTATTTAATCCTCATAGAAACCCAGTAGGCCATACACCATAAGAACACTAAATCACAAAGAAGCAATATATCTAAAATGCATACTAGAAAGTGGTAGAGTTGTGACATGAAACCACAATGTTCTGATTTTTCAGCCCTTGGTTCCAAAATATTTCAAGAAATGTAGGCTCTCCAATACATAATCCATAAAAGTCGTAAATCAGAACAAAAGCTTCAACAATAATAGTTCACAAGAAAGGCCAACACTTACACACAATTGTTTGGATGGTAACTATTTAATATTGTAAATAGACATAATTTTTTATTGGTAATTTTATGTAAGAGTCAATAAATTCTTTTGGGGAGAGGGAGTGCAAAATCAGTTCTTCTGGACTTACACCAATGGCCAAGGTTGCATTTTATTGCCTTTTTCCTAGAAAGGATGCTAGTGGTAGTGGCGTTAGTTGCTCAGTGGTGTCTGATTCTTTGCGACCCCATGGACTGTAGCTCCTCTGTCCATGGGATTATAAAGACACGAATACTGGAGTGGGTTGCATTCTCTTCTCCAAGGGATCTTTCCAACCCAGGGATCAAACCTGGGTCTCCTGCCTTGCAGGCAGATTCTTTACTGTCCAAGCTACCAGGGAAGCCTTTTGTTTATTACCAAAAAACTACTTACATTTAGAAAAGATGAAGAAGAAAATTTATTCATGTACTGAACAGATATTTATAGAGTGAT
The DNA here is from genome assembly GCA_006410635.1 of Cephalophus harveyi. Classification (NCBI taxonomy): domain Eukaryota; kingdom Metazoa; phylum Chordata; class Mammalia; order Artiodactyla; family Bovidae; genus Cephalophus; species Cephalophus harveyi. Next base: position 39,768 of record SJYT01030904.1, read on the forward strand.
TACGATCACCTATAAAATAGGCCCCAAGAGATAACTACCATTAACTTGCTGCTGTATTTTCTAATGTTCAGCTTTTTACCATACATAATTGTGATCACAGGGAATATAAAAGTTACACATACATACATGAACTTCTAAATCAATTTTTCTGATTATAAAAATAATATATACTCATTATGGAAAGTTTAGAAAAAGAAAGTAATTTTTTTTAAGTCCTTGGAATATTCATCTCCTCAAAATAATCTGTCACTATTTATATGTATTTCATGAATTGCACAACGAATTAAAAGACATTTCACTTACTATACAGGTTAATGCAATTAAACACATCTACGTGTATTGATTTTTATCACAGTGAACTCAAGAATATTCATATGTCTGAATGAAAAACGATAATGAAGAGAATGATGGAAAAATACCGTTAGCTTGGGAAAGTTTAGCCATCTTTCTTGATTGAGTAACTGAGTGATCTGGGCCATTCAACATTAGTCTAAAAGACACAGAAGAGCATCGATCACAATTCTCCATAAAGAAAACGGCCAATCTGTTTCTCTATGCTCCTCTGCTAACATTACATGGAAAAAATTAACACTACTCCCAACACAGTATCTAACTGTGAAAATCGTTTAACCAATTAAGAAGTTCTAGAAGATAACAGAGCCCATCATTGCTTTTGCTAGGCTCAATATATGTAGGTAATGACCCTCACTCATCCCACAAGCCCAAGTCACTATTCATATACTCCCACAATCTTCAAGTTTGTGTTTTTGCACATTTAAAGTGCCTTCAATGAGAAAGAAAGTGAAAAAGGAAACAGGGAGTTCTTGTCTAGCATGTGGCATCCGAACATATATACACCCAGTAGCTTGGAAGAGCCTAGCCTAAAGGGTGGATCACCATAGAGGGGACAGCAAAGTGTCTCTCTCCTGTAGAGCAGAGAGGGGATGACTCGGTTGTAGAACTTTAAATATTAGATTATGGATTTTGAGTCTAGCAGGTTTTGGGTATGAAACAATGATACACCCATCGAAAGTATCCACTGTAATGTATAGTGAATTTCATTCCCTATTAGTCACACTAGAAAATTGCTAAATTAGATTCCAGGGGACTTAAGATAACAGAATGAGGCAACACTCAGAAATATCTTCAAATAAGATCAATTCCAGTGTAACCAAAGTGCCCCAGAACAACTGGCTGCAGAGTCCTGAGCTCCACTGGAATGTAATTGCGTTGCAGTTCTGATCTGACATGAGGTAATAAAAACCTACTTGCAAGGAGAGAGGCACTGAAATGCAAGTTTTAGAGAGAATTCTAAAAGATCTTAGCAGACATCAACCTGGCAATAAAAAACCCCATCTAAGTAATGGGTTAAAAGTTGTGGCACAAGAAACACGATTCTCGAGACAGGGAAAAGAGCAAGAGCGGAGCACAGGGAAGGATAGAATCAAATCAGGCTGCGCCTGTGTTCTGACGACACCAATTTAACAGGACCCCTGAGTTTGGGCTCCAAACCATAATTCATGACATTTCCATCCTTAAATTTGGTCTTAATTACTCCTTCTGTTAAAGTCCATCTAAACGATTTTGAAAATTATTTAAATCCTCACCTACCTGTGAAAGTCTATTCCCTTCATAAAGCTAGAAAGCATATGAAATCTCTAGTCAAAATCTTCTCCCTAGAAAGTGTATAACAGCTCTTCATGTATCCTATATCTTCCAGCATATACAGATATAGCCAGAATAGCCCAGTGAGCCTCACTACCCAGCTTCCTCAACTATCAGCATCTTCTCAACATTCAGAACATTCCTTGCTCTCTTCACTTTCTTCACTCTTGTTCAATTCACATTATTTCTGGTCTGGACCAGTTAAAGTCTCAATAATCTTCTCCTTGCTCACCTTCCAGTCTATTTTCACACAAAGTGAAAAAGTAAATCAGACCTCACCACTCCCATGTCTAACGTCTCTTATGCCTTCTCATTAAATTTTAAAGATCCTGAACACTCATCATGGCCTGGAGAGCTTTCTGATCTCAGTTGAGGTGTCCCTAACCACCCCATCAAAAACGTCTTGCCCCAGTCCCTGTCCCTCTCCTAGTACAACAAGCTGTTGGATTTTCATCATGGCTTTTATCACGATCTAAAATTCTATTATTTCTCCACTGATGCCCCAACTCACAGCTGGAGAACCTGTCTCCAGGACAGCTGGAATCCTGTCCACGGGTTCACAGCTTTCTGCTCCACCTCTAGCCAAGTGGTTCTCAGCCCTGTTGGCACATTATAAGCACCTGGGCAGTACTGAATAATACAGTCTGGGTGGGACCCAGACACTGTTTTTTTCAGACCCTCCCTCCGCCCCAGGTGATTCTGGTGCCTACCAGGAACTAAGAAACACTGCCTTATGAAAATGCTTGGCACGTACAAGGTACTCAGTAACCTTTTATTTAAATGAATGCGGGCTTGGCTCCCACCTCAATTATATTTTAAATACAGCAATAGATAATTTATCAGGAATATGTTATTCCTCTGAGTCTTCAGAATCACTTTGGTTCTGCAGTATGTATTTTTAAGTCCATATTGGGAGAGAGAGACAAAGAGAGACAGAGAAAGTGTGAATGAGGGTGCGGGAAGCATGGGTTGGTGCGGGGGAGTGAGAGAGAGGGAGAGAGAGAGAGATTGATGTGTTTCCTATATTTTCATCCCTGAGTGAAGACAAATTTTTCTTGTACTAGTGTTAACCACCTGTTCATGGGTCTTAAACATTCAGCCAACTGATTAGGAGGCTTCTAAACTAACCAGGGGCTTTCTTGGTGGCTCAGATGGTGAAAAATCTGCCTGCAATGTAGAAGACCCAGGTTCAATCCCTGGGTCCGGAAGATCCCCTGGAGAAGGGAATGGCAACCCACTCCAGTATTCTTGCCTGGAGAATCCCATGGACAGAGGAGCCTGGTGGGTTAGTTACAGTCCACCAGGCTGCAAAGAGTTGGCTAGCACTTTCACTTTCAAACTAACTCTACTAGCAGGCTTTCCCCCAGCCCGGGTCTTAATGCCCAGCTCTTTGAATAGGTAAGTCTGGAAAAAGCTGCCTTTCAGAAGGTACTATTAAAGTCTTACGAATCCAAGAATGGAAGATGCTAGCATGAATCCCTTCCCTGACTTTTTTTTTTTCCTGGCTTATTTGCAATCTGTGAATAGTTATAGGATGAACGTTGCTGTGAAGTTGGAAAATTTAGAAAAGTATTCTGGCTATTCTGATAAATCAGGAGCCACAAAACAGAGTAACAGTCATTCAGCAAGGACAGGCCTCAAACTCCCTACCTCTTCCTTGTGAACATTTGCAGTTGTTCTGTGGGTCACAAAAACCTTATAAAACTCACTGACCACTGTCACTGTGATCTTTTCAATAATACTGAGGCAAGTATTAGATAGGTAGACAGATAGACATAGATAGACCTTTTTCCATCTAGCAGGGTAGAAAACTGAGCTTTAAGAAAATCATATCTTGCCCAAATAGCCACAGTCAGTTTACAGCAGGCTCTTTTTCATATGGTTGTATCATCAATTACAAAGAATGATGAGCAGGAAAAACTTTCTTCACAAACCAATGCCTGCAGTATAATTTTTCTAGGTAACCTCAAAACTTCAAGTGTTCAAGGCTGTCCTTTTCCAATGCATTTTAAAACAGGATGAAAATGTGGCATGATGGCATTTTAATTGAAGATTGAAGTATCCATTTCTTTTTCCAACATAATTGACATTTTTAGAAGTGTAAAATGAATTTAGAAGTGTAAAATGAATTTCTTTTCAACTAGATACAAATATTATAGAATATAAGTGGAAAATGAGAATTATAAAACAAAACATAGTTGAGTCTATGCTATAAAATATATTTTAAATATTTAAACCTCAGATTATTATTTCATAAACGTGAAAATAAAATTCTTAGATAGGACTATTGATATGAGAAGTCATCAGTTTGTTAATATTTTGGATTTTATTATTGAGAAATATCTACAAATATAGAATATTCTCATGAAGCCTTTTAAAAGGGGAGAGGGAAAAGATATAATGAAATTATTAAATTTTTATCATAAGGATCATAATGGACTGACTCTTGAGTGCATCAGTGATTATTTATTTCGTGAATCTGTGACTCTATGCCCTTTAAGTAGGTTCATACCTCACTTTCCAACACTGCTTTTCCCTTGCATTGGGACTAAATGAATGTACCATGAATCAGAGACTAAAATTCAGATCCCAGTATTATTATATAGCAGACAAAAGCTATCATCATGAAAGCAATTCCCTTCCTCCTGAGATAGTTCGAGGTATCATCCTTTATGGACAGTATCATCCTTTATGAAAAAGAAACAGTAGTATCGACTGAGTACTTTAGTGATATTCAGAATTTATTAGGGCTTCATATCCTTAAGTAGTTGGATGAAATGAAAATGCTCTGAATTTAATCATTAATTGTTCTTCAAGTCTCCTTAGGAAAACATTCATTGTAAGATAGGACTTGATAAGGTAGGACAGGGATTTTAAATATGAGAAACATCAAAAGAATTACTCTGTGTGGCATTCATCAGCTTCACAAATGTGCATATTTTAAATCACTGGGTTTCAGGCAAGACTTTGCATTCATACCAGAACCAGAAGTGTTTTTATAACGTGCCTGGAGGAAAATTCGTTGTTATGGCTTCACTGAATACTCATTAATTTTGTATCAGAGAGGGGAGTTGATAGCAATTTTGCACCTATCTGCAGATATATGAAATGTTTAGTCATTTTAAGGTAAGAAATTCTCACAATGTCAACATTTCACTGAATTTAGCAAAACTGCTTTGTTTCTGTAAGGAGAATGTAGTGTTTAATAATCATAGGTTTCAAAATTCTCTGTTAGCTAATGAAGTTGATTTAAGCATGTAAGCAATGGAAATAAATCTATTTTTATTTTAAAATATTTTCCAAACATAAAGAAATACACCAGCTAATATAATGAGTGCTCACCTATTCATTACCCACAAAGACTGTTAAAGCTTTGTTTATATAGTTCTCTGTATGTTTATTTCTATTTCATTTCTTTATCTTTAATGCGGTCTTAATATAAAACGTGCAGAAGACCTTTCCTGAGAACCGTGTGTAGATGGTTCTGAGCAGCCCTGGCAGATGGGTCCCTAGACCCACAGCATGGCCCTGGCACTGCTCCCCACCATCCCCCTCCCCTCTCCCCCACACCATTCCTTGCAAGGACCTTAGCAATCATTACCTTTGCTCCTGCTTCAGGTTGAACTCAGGTTCCCATCGGCGACCCTGCTCCTTCGCTCTAGGCTCCATTCATCTCTTTCAGCCTAATCTTCCATGCATCTCCCTGAGTTAGTCTCAAAAAAGTCAAAGCTGCCCTACAGCAATGCAAATCAGCCGTAATTAAACATACATCATCTCACTCTTAAGCCTCCCTTCCCCCGCTCCCATCTCACCCCTCTAGGTAATCATCGAGCACCAGGCTGGGCTCCCTGTGTTATAGAGCAACTGCTCACCAGCTATCTATTTCACTCTTGGCAGAAACCAACACAACATTGTAAAGCAATTTTCCTCCGATGGAAAAAAAAATAACAAAAAATTAATTTAAAAAAAGCAAAGCTGATGGTTTTCAATTCTCTTTCAAATGTCTCTTGCCAAAAAAGTTGCTTCTAAAGTGGAGTGCAGACACAGGGATCTACAGGGTTGGGAGGAGAATATCAGAGGACCTCTATCTGATTTTATTTTTTACACAATATTTTTGGGATTTTCACTTTATGGGTGTAAGTTCTACACATAGATAAATATACATGTATGTAGATTATGTAAGAATACCAGGGGATTTATACGAAGAGAGATGCACAGTGAATGATTTTAGAGACCACTCTGTTGGAGAACCAAATTCAAGCTCCTTCACAGTCTGGCCCTGATATTGTCCTCTCCACTGGGTCACCTCTGTCTGCTTACCTTTTGGGCACTCTGAACTTTTCACCTTTCCCTGGTCCTGCCCCAATACAGATTCCCTTGTGCAGAAAATTCCCTTTACAAACCTTAACTCAGTGCTACCATTGTGTGAACCCTTGGTAGTTCTGCAGTCACTGCCCCCTGACTGCCCATTGCCATTTTCTCAGAGCTGTTGAAAATACCTAGCACAATAATTCAAATCTACATATATCTGTCTCCCAAGTTCTACTTTGCACTCCATCAGATGGGAGTCATTCATCTTTGCATCTATAGTGCCTTGCAGGCAGTCTGGTACATCACAGGTGCTCAATATATACTTTTGAATGAGCGTATAGAACTGTGGGCATGCATTACAGATAGGCTACTGCTTATAATCAACACTGCTGCTGCTGCTGCTGCTAAGTCGCTTCAGTCGTGTCCGACTCTGTGCAACCCCATAGATGGCAGCCCACCAGGCTCCCCCGTCCCTGGGATTCTCCAGGCAAGAACACTGGANAACTGTGGGCATGCATTACAGATAGGCTACTGCTTATAATCAACACTGCTGCTGCTGCTGCTGCTAAGTCGCTTCAGTCGTGTCCGACTCTGTGCAACCCCATAGATGGCAGCCCACCAGGCTCCCCCGTCCCTGGGATTCTCCAGGCAAGAACACTGGAGTGGGTTGCCATTTCCTTCTCCAATGCATGAAAGTGAAAAGTGAAAGTGAAGTCGCTCAGTCGGGTCCGACTCTTAGCGACGCCATGGACTACAGCCTACAACACTAAGACAAGTCAATATATGGCTGTAAATTTAGTCAATGTTCGCTGACACCAGGAAAATGTTAGAATGCAAATGTAAGAGGTTTCTTTGGGAAGGCTCTAGGTGTCCACAGCATATTTTGAAGTGTCAAAAAATAAACACACGATAATTTATGACTAGCCCTGTTATTTTTAAGTCTTGAGGAATTTCTTAGGCTTAGGGTGACCTGGGCTTGCATTTTTTCTTGCCATGGATCCTGGCAGATTAGACTATCATATGCACTGTGGTCACCCTTATTGTTTTCTCATTCTGTTCTCTAGGTCTGGTTGCAGAGTGAGAGGCTAAAGAAAAAACAAACAGCAAGTATAGGGACGTCCCTGGGGTATGCATTGGACACCTGGTCTGGGAGCTAAGACCCCATATGCCTCCTGGCCAAAAAACCAAAACATGGAACAATACTGTAACAAATTCAATGAAGACTTTTAAAAAATGGTCCACTTCCAAAAAAAAAAAAAAAATCTTAAAAAAATAGTTATTCTTGTTTAGTAGCTCAGTTGTGTCCAGCTCTTTGCAACCCCATGGATGATAGCCCACGAAACTCCTCTGTTCATAGGATTTTCCAGGCAAAAATATTGGAATGGGTCGCCATTTCCTCTTCCAGGGGATCTTCCCACCCAGGGATCAAACCCATGTCTCCTGCATTGCAGGCAGATTCTTTACCACTGATCACTTGGGAAGCCATCTAACAAAGTTTTATATGTAAGATATATATGAAGGTATATATAGTATAAAGTTATCTATAAGACTATATAGTTTTATTATATTTATAATAATTAAAATATATAGTATAGTAGAGACCTTGGTTTCTTGAGTAAAACAATAGATCAACTTGGACTCAGTCTTGCCTTTATCACTATCAATTATGTATGTTGGGACAAATTCTTTACTTTCCTCAGCACCAGTTTTTATATCCATAAAAAAAAAGTCTGCAAAGAGTATTATGTGGATTGAGTAATGTACGGTGTTTAACTAACATAGACTCATTGTTGTTGCTTAGTTGCTAAGTTGTGTCAGACTCTTTGAGACCCCATGAACTGCAGCAGACCAGGCTTCCCTGTCCTTTATTTGAAGGACGTCACCTCCTGAAATTTGCTCAAACTCATGTCCATTGAGTCAGTGATGCCATCTAACCATCTTATCCTGTGTCTTCTCTTGTCCTCAGTCTTTCCCAGGATCAGGGTTTTTTTCCAGTATGTCAGATCTTTGCATCAGGTGGCCTAAAATTTTGGAGCTTCAGCTTCTGCATCAGTCCTTCCAGTGAATATTCTGGGTTGATTTTCTATAGGATAGATTGGTTGGATCTCTTTGCTGTCCAGGGGATTCTCAAGAGTCTTCTCTAGCACTGCAGTTCGAAAGCATCAATTCTTCATAGTGCCTGATTAAAAAAGCACCTGGTAATTTTTAGCCACCTTCATAATTCTACTTCCTAGTAAGCATAATTGATTTTTTTTAACCTGATAAAATGGATTTTAAGGTGAACTAGAAACATACTAACCTAGTAAAAAACATCTTGGGAATTCCTTCCATTCCTCTTTCTCTGGGTGGGATATTTAAACAACAGATTCCTTTTTTCTATAGAGTCAAAATGTGATTTACTCATTTCACCCTCTGTTAAAACTGCCAAATAAATTTTCATTCCAAAATACAAACTAGTTAATACATACAGATTACCTTAAAGAAACCTTGAACCCATGATAACCACTCAAAAAATGTTAGCTACAGTTGACTTTTATACTGACAGATTATTAACCTATTTTTCATGGCCACAGTATGTGTAAAACTACAAACATATTTTGAACTGTTAAACAATTATTTTATCCAACAGAACTGCAATGAACAGAATCCATATTTTGTTTAAAACTTATTAAAAGATAATCATTTTAAAATGACATTTGAAAAAACATATTGTATGAAAAAAACCTACTAAAGACACTATTGAAAGTGAAATATTGAGGATGCATAATTTTATAAATTGAATGGGACATTACAATAGAAGCGCTACTTTGTAATTGGCGATTTTAATGAGTTTCAGTTTCTTCGAGAAGACTGTTATTATAAATAGGAAACTTATATCCATGGTAACTGGGAGGATGCCTCTTAGCTTTTCAAGACATACTAAGATAATTAAGTATTCTTTATTTCTTTTTTCCTCCATAGTTTAAAAACAGCAATGGAGAGTTTTGCCCATTTGTTCACCAGGATATTATACACAGTTCCAATATAAAAAGTAAAATCTAGTGAGGTAAAATAAATCAGTAAAGTTCACTCACAGAGGGTTGGGGAATAGGTCCTTGTTCCATAGGAACTACCAGACAGCTGGAAGATATCTTTTTTAATACTTTCGGTGACAGCTACAAAATTTCCCCTGCATCAGATATCACTAGATACAAATTAAAAGTCCGATCTGGCTAATTTTAGCCTACATGTATTTGAAAATAGCTGTTTTTTTTAAGACAGAAAAACATGAGCAATGTGCTTCCCTTAAAAAAAAAATAATTGTAGACAATGTAAGTACTACTGTTAATATTGTAAGTCTTGAATCAGTCTATGAAAACATAACTCTCCCATCACCAACTACTTGTTTGTAAATTACAAAAGGAAAATATTACATAAATTTTATTTTTATATATTGACAAGATATCACATGTGCTGATATATAACATGGAAATATTATATTTGAAAGGCTCTAGCAACCACCTAGGGAGAAGGCAATGGCACCCCACTCCAATACTCTTGCCTGGAAAATCCCATGGATGATGGAGCCTGGTAGGCTGCAGTCCATGGGGTCATTAAGAGTTGGACATGACTGAGCGACTTCAGTTTCACTTTTCACTTTCATGCATTGGAGAAGGAAATGACAACCCACTCCAGAGTTCTTGCCTGGACAATCCCAGGGATGGGGGAGCCTGATGGGCTGCTGTCTATGGGGTCGCACAGAGTCGGACACGACTGAAGTGACTTAGCAGCAGCAACCACCTATGTATTTGTAGAACTACCTCGCCACAGGAGGGCAAGCATATTTTAATAATTTAGGGCTCCATTTGACGCTGTAGAAATATAGTACTATGGTGGACCTCTCTGGCGGTCCAGTGGTTGAGACTTCGCCTTCCAAAGTGGGATGTGTGGGTTCGATTCCTGATCTGGGAGCTAAGTTCCCCTATGTCTGTCTCGTGGCCAAAAAACCAAAACATAAAATAGAAACAGTATTGCAACAAATGCAATAAAGACTTTAAAAATTGTCCACATCAAAAAAATCTTTAAAAAATATAACACTATAAACTATGTTATCTTAAGCTGTGATTTCAAGGAGCGCGAGGGTATAGAAGTGAGCATTTTGGTGTCTTTTACTGTAGGGCTGGTTCTCTTCCAGTACTGGTATGCTGCCGATGCAGCGTGGGTGCTGCCAACCTGCAGAGAAGGTATAACCCAATGACAGACTCTTGCCACTGCCTTCATATGCTTTCTGCGTTACTGCTGCACTGCAGAGGTGCATAATTCTTTTAGAAAAAGGGCAGAGGGTCTTTATAAGCAGAAGGAAGCCATTCCCCAGGAAAGAACAGGGCCATTTTCAGGATCCCAGATTATGAAACAACACTCAGAGCTGATCATAAGCCCTTTAACACACTACCCCTGATTTTTCATAATTTAATAAAAAAAAAAGTTCTACTCTATGCCAACACACAAATTTCTAATCGACTTCAAAAAGGGATTTGGTGAAGAAACTTAAAAATAGTTTCCGGCCGTCTCCTGTCCTCTTGTCAGCTTGGCCCTCACAAAACCGAACAGAAGTAGCCCCATGAGTTTTTCTTTGTGAAATGCCAAAATGATAATTGCTGGATGATTTGCCACATCCTGTGACTCAGCGTGCAGCCACTGAGACTGCCAGAATGTCTGAGTGGAGACCATTCTGGTGTGAGCCATGAATTTCTGGGCTTGGGGTTGACTGGCATGAATGATGGTCTGACCCTTGCCAGATCTTTCAATGCTTCAATTCACACATGTCTCAGTGGACCCATCCTAGCATCATCTGTAACGTCCTCAGAGGCCCTGTCTTGACTGACCTTTTGTGGATCTTCTTGGTAAATGTTTTCCGATCTGGCTTCTCACCCACTGGATAGGGGCAAGGGCCCTGGAACTGGCTCAGGGCCCCTGTTGGTATGAGAACTCACCCTTCTTTTCCAGGATGGCTGGGGAAGTATGTCTGCCATCTTCTTAAGGGTTGCAGAAAGTTGTTGATCACTTTCTATAACTCTACCTCATTTGGAAAATAAAAGTAACTGCAGGAAGGAATTTTGCCAAAGGTGGTGTTGTGTGAGCATATCTGACCGAACCGTTGGATAGCTAGGTTGGAGCAAGGTTAGATTTTTCTGGAATGGCATGAAAAACAAACTTATAGACCTCTCTGCCCTTCTTTCTAGTATATTCTTCCTAGTTAGCCTGAGAGTATCAACTGGGAGCACAGGCTCCACTTAAAGGACAATAGTTGGTATTATCTGAAAAAATAAAATTGAAATGTAGAAAAGGCCTTTAAGGATTTTTTTTATAACAATGTTATATGCACACACACTTGCACAAGCCCAGATATACTGCAGCTAGTAATCAGAGATGTATTTGGAACTAAATGGAACCTTACATCTAAATGAATTTAAACGAAGTTCTTTAAGACTCACCTCCTGTTGTTATAGTAGCAAGGAGCAGGAACTGAGTGACTGCTAAAGTCGTTTCTTAAAATTGCCTGGCTTCTGGTGGGAATTTCTTAGATGATGGGAAACAATTGTGTTCAAAGACAAAAGAAACATTTCTGTTGTTTACTTGAGTGCGGATGGCACAGTGTATCAGTTTAGGTGAAGCTCTTACAGCTTTTAAGGTGGCATATCTAATCAGCATTTACTCTTCATCAATTATTTTGTAACCAGTCTACTTGTCATACTTTGAATAATCATCTGTTGCATACATTCATTATTCATTTTCTTTATTACTCCATATGTCACAATGAGTTAGTCCAATTTTAAACAGAAAAATACCTGCTTTTCCTGGCATAGTTGAGAATTAACTGTTTGGTGCATTCTGATTTTTTAAGTAACTAAAATCTTCCATGGATGCATTCATTTTTAAAATACAGTTGTTTTAATGGAAACATTGAAAATGTGTACAACTTTCATAATTCCAAGCATTCATAAGCAGAATACCTTGAACATAATTCAGTTTTTCTATGTGCACGTGTGATTATTGTGAATCTGATCATGTCACAGACTCAGTTTCTGTTTTTAAAACGCCATTTATTTTTTTCACCTTACTCTCAGAATGGAGACTAAAGTCTCTAGTATGACCTGTAACCCCTTGCCTCCTTCTCTAGCCTCCTTGTACCTTAGGCTTTCTGATGGTCTCACGTTGGTCTTCTTAAATCTTGTGCCGTATTCCCTCCTGCCACGGGGCCTTTGTATATGCTGTCATCACTGTCTTGAATATTTTTCCTTCCTTTCTTTCCTAGAGCATCCTCTCCATCTTCAGATCACAATTCAAATGCCACTTTCTCAAACAAGGCTTTTCTTATTTCCGTAACCATTAATATGAACTGAGAACTATCCCCTAGCATTTGCCACTATACTGCTGCTGCTGCTGCTGCTAAGTTGCTTCAGTTGTGTCCAACTCTGTGTGACCCCATAGACAGCAGCCCACCAGGCTCCCCCATCCCTGGGATTCTCCAGGCAAGAACACTGGAGTGGGTTGCCATTTCCTTCTCCAGTGCATGAAAGTGAAAAGTGAAAGTGAAGTCGCTCAGTCGTGTCCGACTCTTCGCAACCCTGTGGACTGCACCCTACCAGGCTCCTCCATCCATGGGATTTTCCAGGCAAGAGTACTGGAGTGGGGTGCCATCGCCTTCTCCACAACTATACTGAGCCTATATTAATTATCTCTAAACAGTGAATTCCATAGGGTCAGAGGCCTTGTCTGTTTTACTCACCATCAACCACTTCAGTGCCTGGTATGATGCCTGGCTCAGATTAGAGCATGCATTTTCAGCGGGTGTGATGTTGCTTTCAAAGGAGCAAAGCTTGGTTCTCTAAGGGTTGAAAACATCCTAGCTATTACAATGATTTGACATCTTCCAAATGTCCACAGTATATAAAAGTATAAATAGTATATTTGAGGTATTACATTTTCATTGTAATTCTCAAAGATTGCGAATGGTTGCTCAGAAAAACTAAATGTCTAAAAAAAATTTTAAGGTGAAAATGAAAAGATGGGTTGAGAAACATTGAAGATAAGTGATATTTATTGAAATAAAGGATGAATAAAACAATCTAGTGTTTGTAAACAGTGATTTCTAACCTGCATATAGTTTTCCTGAGTTGTTTCAGGTGTATATTCCAACATTAAGTGACTGATGTTGATTTTTCTTGAGACTTTTTCTGGTTTTATTTCCTATCCCCTCCTTCAATGACTGAAGGTCAGCTCTTACTTATTCTTCTCAGTTTACTTATCTTCATTTCTAATCTCTTCAGGGCTAGTAAATTGGATAGCAAAGCTGGAAAAATGTCTAAAATAAAGCTACATGGTTGTAGAATAAGAGGACCCAGGAAGTTCCTTTTGGACTAATTCACTGGTCAATGTGTCAGGCATGGCTAGAAAGACTTTATTGAGTAGCAATGACTGTATGCAATCCTGTAATATCTTTTGACTTCTTAGACATCTCTAAGAAGATGTCTCTTAGACATCATTTTGACTATCGTTTGACGTCTCTTGCCCCTCCCTGCCTCCTTCCTCTTGTTCTTCCTTCTCCCTTTTCTTTTCTTTTATGACCTAATTTTCTTTCTCTTCTGAACATGCCAGTTTGCCACACAGAGATCCCTAAATGATGCGTTTTATTCCAAAACACAATTTTTTTTTCTCAAGGTGGATTGTATTTATATGCTACCTGAATTGCTGCTTCTTCATTATGGGAAGCATTAGCAAAAAAAAAAAGAAAAAAAATTTCTATTTGTTAGATTATTCAGAATATCCTTCTACAGAAAATATACAGTGTACCACTCAAATATATTTCTCTGCTTTCTCTACGGAAACACATGTTGTTGTTAACAGGTTAATTCATCTTTTCCCATAAACTCTAAAAAACCTTATATTTGTGGCCATAGTACTGCTTTTGTCCTTACCCTGGGCACCTGTATTCTTTTATTTCTTTTATACTCTTCAAACTTTCCTGTCTATCATTCTTAACTGTACTGATTTTTGCTCCATATCTGAGTTGAATTTTTTTGCTTGAGCTTTCACCAGCTCCTGGGTTTGATTTTGTACTCCAAGAAATAAGCACTACCTTTTCTCTGTGCATTTCTTATATTCTCTTTGCCTCTGTGTTTGTAAACTGAAATTTTTCATAACACCTCCAAGACCTGTATATTTCCGTATTTTTTTAGCAATGTTTATTCAAACTCTCTTAGGGCACCTTTTCAGTAGATAAACAGTCAAGAGCTCAGAAGCTCTTCTCTGAGGGTCCATCAGGTTAATATTTCCAAGCACAGTTTATAAATAGAGGATAAAATCAACTATTCAGAATCTGGAAAGGTCTTAATAAATCCTTGCTTTGATGGTGGCCATTTGCACTACTATATTAATAAGTGTTTTGCATTTATTGACCAGTGGCAGCTGGAGTTGCCTCAGTGTACTCAATTGATCCCTGTAACTCCAGAGTTAAGTGATGGTGTGAGATGATCCACAGGAGAGGTGTCTGTTCCCTGCCCTCAAGATGTGAGAGCCCTTTGATGGAAGAAACTGTGTCTTACTCATTGTGTCTACTTCTGTATCTATTTTGCGTAACTGAGTGCCTGACAGATATTGGGCTCTTACCAACCAGTCCATTCTGAAGGAGATCAACCCTGGGATTTCTTTGGAAGGAATGATGCTAAAGCTGAAACTCCAGTACTTTGGCCACCTCATGCGAAGAGTTGACTCATTGGAAAAGACTCTGATGCTGGGAGGGATTGGGGGCAGGAGGAGAAGGGGACGACCGAGGATGAGATGGCTGGATGGCATCACTGACTCGATGAATGTGGGTCTGAGTGAACTCGGAGAGATGGTGATGAACAGGGAGGCCTGGCGTGCTGCAATTCATGGGGTCGCAAAGAGTCGGACACAACTGAGTGACTGAACTGAACTGAACTGAATAACTGCTTGTTGAACCCTTCTGATTAAAAAAAAAAAATGCTCACTTGGTTTGTTCATACCTGACTAATTTCTCTCCTTCATCTGCACCATTTACTTCCTAACTAACTCATCTTTAATTTGGCTCTAGTGTGTGAATATTTAAAAGATGAAAAATTGGAAATGTTTAATTACTTTTCCATAATGTATTATCTGTGACATCAGCTACCTAATCAATATTTTACCTCTAATTGAATGTGCATGCTGAGGACATTATAAATGATGTCGCATGCACTCAATTGTGTCTTCTGACTCCTGAAAGCTCTTCCTTTCTCCTCCATCTGTTCCATTATGCTCCGATTTCATGATGATGCTACTGTCTGGAGAGGCATGCATATTTGTAGGTTGAGTGAAAAGACTCATGCAGGAACTCACCACTAATTAGCAATGCATTTCCCATAGTGAAAAATTGGCCTAAAGTTTCAAGAAAAAAAATAGAGTTGCTGAAGCTGAAAATTAGCCTGCCAGTTTAGACCCATAGTAAATGGTTATTGCTCTCAAACTTAGGATCTTTACAATAGATAATTGAAGAGTCTCTTAACTACAACATTGTCAATGGCATAACTGTGATGATTGTATTTGGAATTCAGCCCTTGTTTTCAGGGATTTACTGTTTTGAAAAGTGTTTGATAAATTTATAGCAGAAGAGAAAATACTTCTGCCAACTACGTAAGTGCTTTGGACATAATTTGTATTCCTGCTGTTACATGCAGAAACTTCTGCCAGAGGGGAAAAAAAGTAAAAAGAAATTTTGTTTGGAAAGAAACCAGCAGTCTGGAAAGGTAGTTTTGATCTATAAATATCTCTCTTAAGGAGATTTGAACACCAACTGAATTCAGTCTCAAGAAATAAAATGCTTAAGATCAAAATATTCCATTCACTTATACTGTATGTATTTTTGATGAATTTTCAAAGAAGAATGGTATGAGGATTATGATAAATTATATCATAATGAAAAATGTAAAAACCAGTACATGTTATGTATCACAAAATGCAAGTAACCATGGAAATAATATGAGATAGAGTTGAAAGACCTTTATTAGCTCCTGGTTTGGCCATTTTAGGCATAAGCCATCAAAAAAACCCTAGATTTCCTCATTTATAAATAAAAGGAACTACTCAAAAATTAAGAAGTTTAAATAAAACCGTGTTTATTAAAATGCTTTGTAAATTATGTTACAGCATACTACAAAAGCATGATTATTTAAAACATTGTATGACCTGGGATTTTCCAAATAGAGAAAGTTTGTAATAAGTACTTAAGAAATATATTATAACCACAAAGTTCTATCTGTTGATTAAAACATTGTTAGACAACTTTTTAGATTTTATTTATGGTGTACTGATCCTCATACAGGTATTTCATGAAAAAAAGATATCTTTCTTCCTAAACATGAATAAGTGAGCTTGTTCTGCCTCAGTCCTCTGTGACCCAAGCTTCTCCTCACTTTGCCTGCATAGACAAAGGAATCAATGATGGCCTGGAGTTTAATCTTGGTGATGTATTTTGAAATGCATTTTCAGAACCAATAGATGTCCACCAAAATGATCTAAAGACCTTGCAAGTGCTAATTTCTGAGACACATTTTAAGTTGAACATATCTGGACATAAAGCTTCTTCATAATCCAACTGAACATTTATAGTTTTGCACTAAAATAAAATTAATGTTCAATCAAAATTGACTATATAAGATGCTTTCAATATCCTGAAAGAAAGAATCTTCTAACTTGTAAAAGAATCTTCTAACTTGTGCTAGGTCTTTATGACAATCTTTGGAAGGTTGTGGTTTTCATTAACAGTGTTATGATTATTTAGAAAATTTCATCACTCTAAAGTTGCCATTGAAAATGGAATGTTTAAACCTGCATTTTAAAACATGCATTCATTGTATCACGATCTGTAGCATTGTTCCTGTCTTATTAAAAATTGTTTGCTAGTCTATATGGGGACACAGTCAGGATAATTATTGCATAAATACTGGTAAAAGCTTAGCTACTAATATATGAATCAAGGGTTCTTCACCAATTGTTTGTGGCCAAATTTCAGGGGAGTCCTTGAATTGGATGCCCAATGTGGTCCATCACCCATTGAAAGAGAAAAACACTTTTCTAAATAATATATGAATTTTAAAATTATACTTATTCATGTATTTGACAAAATCATAATTATTTTCCTCTGTCTTCCAGATTTCATTTGAATACTGTGGATTCCCAGAATGTTCTGTTTTTCATTTGTATTAAGATATTCACAGCTTTCTGCTCATATTATTTTTTTCAGAAGTTAAGTTCTCATATGCTCTTTTCAGGTTGTGAGGTTTCAGAGAGTGAGTCTGTCTGTTAGCATACATTTTGTACATCCATGAATACCTAAAGGGATATGTATTCAGTTGTGCCTTGTATATTTACTGAGCCCACAGCTACTTTTTGGAGATTGGTCCTGGGTGTTCTTTGGAAGGAATGATGCTAAAACTGAA
Organism: Cephalophus harveyi; assembly: GCA_006410635.1. Taxonomy (NCBI): domain Eukaryota; kingdom Metazoa; phylum Chordata; class Mammalia; order Artiodactyla; family Bovidae; genus Cephalophus; species Cephalophus harveyi. Next base: position 57,221 of record SJYT01030904.1, read on the forward strand.
ATTCCAGTACTTTGGCCCCCTCATGTGAAGAGTTGACTCATTGGAAAAGACCCTGATGCTCAACCAATAGATGTCCACCAAAATGATCTAAAGACCTTGCAAGTGCTAATTTCTGAGACACATTTTAAGTTGAACATATCTGGACATAAAGCTTCTTCATAATCCAACTGAACATTTATAGTTTTGCACTAAAATAAAATTAATGTTCAATCAAAATTGACTATATAAGATGCTTTCAATATCCTGAAAGAAAGAATCTTCTAACTTGTAAAAGAATCTTCTAACTTGTGCTAGGTCTTTATGACAATCTTTGGAAGGTTGTGGTTTTCATTAACAGTGTTATGATTATTTAGAAAATTTCATCACTCTAAAGTTGCCATTGAAAATGGAATGTTTAAACCTGCATTTTAAAACATGCATTCATTGTATCACGATCTGTAGCATTGTTCCTGTCTTATTAAAAATTGTTTGCTAGTCTATATGGGGACACAGTCAGGATAATTATTGCATAAATACTGGTAAAAGCTTAGCTACTAATATATGAATCAAGGGTTCTTCACCAATTGTTTGTGGCCAAATTTCAGGGGAGTCCTTGAATTGGATGCCCAATGTGGTCCATCACCCATTGAAAGAGAAAAACACTTTTCTAAATAATATATGAATTTTAAAATTATACTTATTCATGTATTTGACAAAATCATAATTATTTTCCTCTGTCTTCCAGATTTCATTTGAATACTGTGGATTCCCAGAATGTTCTGTTTTTCATTTGTATTAAGATATTCACAGCTTTCTGCTCATATTATTTTTTTCAGAAGTTAAGTTCTCATATGCTCTTTTCAGGTTGTGAGGTTTCAGAGAGTGAGTCTGTCTGTTAGCATACATTTTGTACATCCATGAATACCTAAAGGGATATGTATTCAGTTGTGCCTTGTATATTTACTGAGCCCACAGCTACTTTTTGGAGATTGGTCCTGGGTGTTCTTTGGAAGGAATGATGCTAAAACTGAAATTCCAGTACTTTGGCCCCCTCATGTGAAGAGTTGACTCATTGGAAAAGACCCTGATGCTCGGAGGGATTGGGGGCAAGAGGAGAAGGGGACGACAGAGGATGAGATGGCTGGATGGCATCACCAACTTGATGGACGTGAGTTTGAGTGAATTCTGGGAGTTGGTGATGGACAGGGAGGTCTGGTGTGCTGCAATTCATGGAGTCGCAAAGAGTCGGACACGACAGAGTGACTGAACTGAACTGATTAAATGATAAGCAAATCAATATTTCTAATGTATGGGAAAAGTGCCAGAACAAAGTGTATGGCCCAACACAGAATAGGATCCATGGATTCTCTCCACAAATATGGTCCACCACAGGGTTAATCTTAAAGCTTTACCCACAAACATGTTTGGACAAGTCTGATTTTTTTCAAATCAGTGACTTCTTAAACATTATTGAATTCTCTCTGTCTTCATCATTTGGTCATGCCTGATTTATCAAATATTGTAGTTTGAAATATTTACTAGACTTTACTAGACTCCTCCCTTGATCTATCATTATTTGTCACCCAGTGATATACTAATTTAGCTAATTTTGCTTTAAATGTATTTTAATATACAGAAGGGCTCATAGTACTCCTCACTCTTTTTCTGAATATTCTTTCATATAATCAACAACAAATTATCATAAGTGGAATTTAAAATAAAAGCTTCTTGTTTTCAGAAAAAAATCTTGTAATATTTTGATTTCTGTCTCTATCAGTTAGGGATGCATTTAAAAAGAGAAGAAACCAGACAAAAAGTGGCTTTCAAAAAAATAAAAATTTTTCTCATTATAACAATCTAGAGGATTTCCCTGGTAGCTCAGAGGATAGGAGTCTGCCTACCAATGCTTTGGACATGGGTTTGAACCTTATTCCAGGAAGATTCCACATGCCACGGAACAGCTAGGTCTGTGTGCCACAACTGCCGAGCCCCTGATCTAGAGCCCGCGAGCCATAAATTCTGGGCCCAGTTGCTGCAACTACGGAAGCCCGTGCTTCTACAGCCCATGCACCTAGAGCCTGTCCTCTGCAAAAAGAGAGTAGCCCCCACTCACTGCAACTTAAGAAAGTCTGCTTGCAGCAATGACCAGCACAGTGAAACACAAATATAGACAAATTTAAACAAAACAACAAAAACAATCCAGAGATGCAGCAGTTTTGTGGTGCCATAAGGAACTCGGTGTTTTGCTACTTTTTAGTCTTCTACCCCTAACCTGAAAGACTTTATCTTCAGGCTTCTTGCTTTAAGGTCTGAAAAGAGCTCATGTACCATTAGACCACAGGTCTGAGTTCTAGATAGAAAAAGGGAGGAAGGAGGGAAAAACAAACAAACTAAAACAAACAAAACACCCTATTCCCTGTGTCCCGGTGACACTTGGCCTCTTTATAGGATGAGAAGGTCTGGGATGCTCATCTACTCTTACTGACTCTAATAATGTTTCAGAACATCAAGAGCTTCAGTGGAGAATAGAGAGTGGAGTAACAGTCTTTCAGCCTCTAAAATTTAACAGATAGGCAACAAAGTTTTGCTACTGCACTTTGGTAGCCAATCCAGAATTTATAATCTTATTTTATCAAATTAATTAATATCTTGGAATCAGTTTACACATAGGTGTGTTTAGTACCTTTCCTGAAAATCAACAGAGTGTTTTTCTCCATATACAGGCTTCTTATATAACCTCTCTAAAAGGACAACAATTAGCATTTATGGATAGCTTTCAGTTTTATAGGCTTTGTGCTAATAAGCACTTTATATGTATTCACTCATATTCAGAGTAACCCATGAGGTAAGAGAAATGGAGACGCCCAATGTATACTGATATACACACATCACTTGTCTTACAACTTTAAATGAGCAAAACTGCCTACAACATGCTTCCTTTCTCATTAGAATATATGTATTTTTTTCAGTAAAAATTGGAGCACTAAACCAGAATCTAATTAAAGGAATTATTTATAAATAGCGCAAGACATTTGGAGAGCAGTTGTGGCTCCAATTTTGTATCATGGACTGGACATTGCATAAGATTAAGATATTGTTATTTTTGTTGGGGATAATAGTATTATTGTTAGGTAGCATCTGCAACTTTTGAACAATTTGGTAACTTGTGTATGTGTGCATGTGGTGTGTGGTAGATCATCAAATATAGAAAAAGTTGATCATGCTAAATCAAGTTGATTACCTAGTAATGCAAGTGTTCCTTTGTTCCTTGTAGTGTTCTTTGGATTTTCATGTTAAAAATAATCATAATTAAAAGTAGTATTGATAAAAAGTAAAGTATAATTATTATACATGATTGACTTGAACTGGATATTGCCTTTTATTCAAAAATACAAAAATTTTAATAAAAGTCACACCAGCTTTTGCTAATTTACTACTTGCTTTAATTCATGGCAATTTGTCCAATAAATCAGATTACTAAATCAGACTGAGAAGTAAGGCTAATGAAGAAAAAGTAGAGTGTGAGTTTTATTTATATAGAAGAATCCAAAGAATAACCTTAATGTTTTCAGGGTTACAAGGATTTTTATAAGATGCAAAATGTCTAGTCATTTTCGCCTTCTGGGAATAGAGAACAGGTCTTAATACTAGTTATAAAAACTTGCATTTGCATAGCACTTTATTATTCCCAAAATACTTTTCTGTCTCCTGATGGTGGTAGGAAACCGAATTAGCTACTTAGAATAATTTATGATTCACCCTCATTCTTTTCTGCCTCATTCTGGGGCAGAAAACAGACAACCTCATGACAGGTGGGTTGTACAATTATCCACTGGCTAAAGAGAAGCAATGTGTAACCCCTTGGGGTCCCTTTCCCTTTATGCTTTTATATTTTCCATCCTTTGTTATACAAAACAAACTATGCTTAAATAAAACATTAAATCCAAGGTAAGCATATGTAAACCATTCTCCAAAGAGCAGCATTTAATTAGACCTGAGGTCTATTTATTCACATAGTGATTTTTTTTTGCCTGAAAGCTATATATATATACTTTCAGCAAATGATATTTCTATATTGGAAATAGCAAAAGTGAATCTCTACCATTCATGTAAAGTGGTACTTGCTGAGTTTTAAAACACATACAACACCCCTAATACTTTGGATTCCAAGGCAGGTTAGCCCTTTAACTGCTGGCAATGAAAATAAGATTTTCTTCCTAGTTGCCATGTGTTTCCCAGAGGAACGTGTGATCAAAACAAATGTTAGCTATAGATATGTTTATATGTTTTGCTTTGCGACATCTTTCCCATTTGAATTGGCCTCTTTTAAATTCTTAGATTTCACTGGGACAGCTTTAGATACCTATTTGTGGACATGTGCTCTTCCTATTCCCTTAGCTAGGTTTTATTTGGTGGGGTTTTCAAGATATTTTCCATGTCTGTTAAATTATAGGCCAGTAAAGCAAAATAATGTTTGGAGGCAATGATTTGGAGCTCAAGGCAGTGTAATTGTTTAATCAAGCAAATTCTCTAAAATTTGCTACAAGGCTCTTTCTCTGACTTAAGTTAATGGGCAACTAGGTAAAATTAGTCTTTATTCATGATGAGATTAGATGTACAAAACTATTTAGGTCTTTCATATTAAGTCTTCCAAGTGTGTAATTGCTGCTGCAGAAGCCAGGTTCTATGAGCTTCGGGTTAGTTTGCAAGTAGTGGAATTGAATTCAGTTGAGCAGGACCGAAGCATCCAAACTATAGGTATTCCCACCTTGGCATTCAGCCTGAAGACTGTGAAACCTGATTTCCCTCCAAAGGAGGCCGAGACAACTGGTTGTGCTAGGAAAGAAAGTGAGTTGAGCCAGCAGGGCTTTTTATAAAGTAAATAATTAAGCCCCCAGAGGAACATGTGACTCAGCAAATTTAGGGAAGTACGCAGATTAAGCAAGCCCCAAATAGTATAGAACTGAAACATAGCTTAGAAACCAATAATATAATAAACATTAAGGAAAAGAACCTGAAAGATAAAGAAAAATCTCAAAAGAAAAGGATGAAGTACATAACAAAAAACAAATTAAAAATAAGAACAATGTGTAAGAAAAATTAGAGGATTAATCTGTAAGGTCCAACTCTTAAATATTAGAATTTTAAAAAATAAAGATAGAAAAAATGAAGGGAGAATATTATCAAAGAAATAATGGAAGAAAACTTTCCAAACATTTAAGATAACCCTCAAAGTAACCATGAAAATAACTACATCCATCAAAATAAGACAACCATCAAAATAAGTTACTTTAAATGATTCAAAAGCTTACAATGAGAAAATAAAACAGGCAAAAAGATTCCTATTCAAATCAATCTGAACAAAAATGACATAAAACTTGCCAAGAACAACACTGACTATGTAAAGACAATGGAGAAATGCATTTGAGATTGGGCCTCCTGACTTGGAAACTATTATTCAGTATATTTTAGGTCTTCACCTACCTACTAATTTATTCAACATTTGTTTAGTTTGTGTGTGTGTGTGTGTGTGTGTTTTACCAGTTTCTTTATTCTTCAGTTTTTCTTGCATCTCCAACTTCCTCCTGGGATCCTTCTCTTTCCAGATATATATCCTTTAGAAATGTTTTAGTTGATGGTAAACATTCTCATTTTTATTTCTAAGAAATTATCTTTATTTCTACTTTGGTTATGAATGATAGTTAAGCTGGGCATTTAATTCTTCATCTGCAGTAATTTTTTCTCAGTACTTCAATGATGTCAATTTGGTCTGTTGTTGCTGCCATTTTTATTGTCACTCATTTTTATATAAATATGCTGCCCTCCCTACATTCTTTTAAAATATTGTCTTGGTCTTTGATTCACACAACTTGAGTAAGAGGTGTTTAGATGTGGAAACTATATTTTTTTAATTTCTAAAAAAATAAATTTTTATTTGTCTGTTTCAGTTTCCAGAATCTTAAATTTCTATATTTCATTATGTTCTTAAAATTCTCACCTACTATTCTTTAGAAGATTTCATCTTTTCCATTATACTTGTTTCTTATAAAGCTCCCATCTATTTTATAATGGAAACTCTCATTCTTTTCTTCATATCTCAAAACTTATCTTTCATGTTTTTGATATACTCTACCTTCTTGCTAAGTTTTCAACCCTTCTTTTGATTTATTCATCCTTCAACACTACTTATTTTGCTATTTAACCAATATTGAAGTTTATAATTATTGTATTTCCAGTCTCTAGAAATTTGTTTGTTATTTTCCACCTCACTTGATGTTTTAATAGTATTTTATTACTTGTTCATCTTTTTGATCTAATCTTATTAAACTTTAATTTTCATTTTACCTCATTTTAAAAAAAAGTTTAAAAATTTTTAAAATTCAAAGTTCTCAGCAGACAAAATTTGCAGTATGCTTTTCTACTTTCACTGATGGCTGCCTATTTTCTGGGCCATTATGTAAATGTTGGATTATGATTCTATAAATATCTTAGAAAAGGTTTGTTGTGGTTTCTTTCCTGGTTTCTGGGACATCCCTATCATGGAACAACAATAAATTAATTTGTGAGTTTGGAGTTTTTGGAACAATATAGTTAGTGTAAATTTAATCCTAAACCCATGAGAAAACTGTGGCTATAAATTCTCAATGAAGGGTTTTTTCTTCTCTTTTTTTCCTGCCCAGTGTCCAGGTTGTGTCAGACATGGTTCTTTTCCCCATGGGCAGATTTTTGTCTAGCCCTTTCTTTCACTGAGGTTGAACTGTATATGGAGATAATATATAGAAAATTATATGGAGATAGTAACTCCAATTCTTTATTTTATGCAAGCTCAAAGCTTGTCTCCTGCCTTTTGTTCACAGCTATGGATATTGTTTATTATAGATGACAGAGCTTAACAAGTGACCCTTATAAAGCTGTACTATGTCTTCAGCCTTTTATTTCCCTGTTTATATATTCCTATTAATTTTTGCCCTATGTGTATTTTAATTACCTTAATAGGAGTCCACAGACCCTTCAGTTTGTAAGGGATATGAGTTTTCTACCTGGCATCTCCCATTCTCCATATATGAATTCCAATGTTTTAATATAACACATTTGCATAGTCTTCTTAGAGCCATGTTTCCATCAATTATCAAGTATGGATTCCTGTTAAAGGTAGTCTATCCTTTATTTTGTGGTCACTTGTTGACTATATTTAATTTTTGCATGATTTTATCCAGATTAACCTTTATACATGATAAGCTATAACCATTCATTATACTGTCTCATTCCTAAAACATTTATATGATAGTGGTATTTTATACTTACATGTTAGTTTGATTATTTTAAAGAATTTATTTTGAAAGAGAAAGGCTCAGTAGAACTGTGGTATCATATTTGTCAGAAATTAGCTTGTTTTACAAATTCTAATGAAATTTATTTCATTTGAATATATAAGTTTTAGATATATAACAAAATCTCACTAATTTTTATTAATTCAGAAGAAAGTGGTCAAAGTCAACAAGAAATATTAAAAGAATCTAATAGGAAATACAAGGTCATTGATTTTAGCAAAACAAGCTACTAGCTGATTAGATATTGCCAAGAATATGTGCCAAACATGTGTAAGACATATTTGCCTACTAACAGAGCTCCAAACTCCATGAAGCAAAAAGTGACAGAATTAAAGGAGAAATAGAAAATTTAACAATAATATTTAATAATTGGATCCTTCAATTCACCACTTTCTATAATGGATAGAAAAGCTAGGCAGAAGGTCAACAAAGAAATAGAAAACTGATAGAAGACTGAAAACCAATCTGCAGGACACACAACTCAACAGCAGCAGAATACACATTCCTCTCAAGCGCATTTAGAACATTCTCCAGGACAGAGAAAAGGCTAGGCTATAAAACAAGACTCAATAAATTAATAGGTGTTAACATTTATACAAAGTATGTTATTTAACTGCACTGTATTTAAGAAAATTTGGGAACTTCATAATATATGGAAAATAACACTGCATACATAATCACTAGATCAAAGAAGAAACACTAGTGATATTTTAGAAGATACTTAGAAATGAATGAAAATAAAAACACAACATACTGAACTTAGGGGATACAACTAAAGTAGTGTTTACAGGGGAAGTTGTAGCTGCAAATGCCTATATTAAAAAAAAAAAAAAGAAGAAGAAGAATGCTCTCCAATCAGCAACCTGTCTATCCTAGTAAAAGAAGGGGAAACATAAATAAAGTAAGGTTTAGAGTGGGACTAATGAAATAAAGAATGGAAAAATGCTGATGAAGTCACTAAAAGTTACAAGATTCATGGTTTTAAAACTATACTACAAGACAACAGTAATCAAAGCAGCATGATTGTTCTGGATCAATTTATGTTCCTCCCAAATTCATATGTTGAAGTCCTAATCCCCAATGTGATTATATCTGGAGATAGGATCTTTAATAGTGAAAGTGTAGTGGCTTACTTGTGTCTGACTCTTTGCAACCCCATCAGCTATAGCCTACCAGGCTCCTCTGTCCATGGAATTATCCAGGCAAGAATACTGGAGTGGGTAGCCATTTGCTTCTCCAGCGTTCTTCCCAACCCAGGGATTGAACCCTGGTCTCCTGCAATGCAGGCAGATTCTCTACCATCTGAGCCACCAGGGAAGCCAGGAATTTTAATAGTAATTAAGGTTAAATGAAGTCATAACAGGGGCCATAATCCTATAGGACTATGGCAAAATGAAAGATAGGCAAAGAATTGGAATAAACTTTTCTCCAAAGAAGATATACAAAGGGACAGTAAGCATATGAAAACATACTCAACAATTTTAGTCATTAGGGAAATGAAACTCAAAAGCACAATTAAAATATACTTTACACACACTGCTGCTGCTAAGTCGCTTCAGTCGTGTCCATCTCTGTGCAACCCCATAGACGGCAGCCCACCAGGTTCCCCCGTCCCTGGGATTCTCCAGGCAAGAACACTGGAGTGGGTTGCCGTTTCCTTCTCCAAAGCATGAAAGTGAAAAGTGAAAGTGAAATTGCTCAATCGTGTCCGACTCTTAGCGACCCCATGGACTGCATCCTACCAGGCTTGTCCGTCCATGGGATTTTCCAGGCAAGAGTACACACATACTAGGATAGCTAAAATAAAAAGATAACTGTATCAAGTGTTGATGAAGAGGTGGAGAAATTGTATCACTCATATATTGCTTGTGATAAAGTACAATAATAGAGCCATTTTTGAAAACAGTCTGGAAGCTACTTGAAAGGCCAAACATAGCATTATCATATGATCCAGCAATTCCTCTCTTAGCTATCTACCCAGGAGAAATGAAAACATAAGCCCATATCAAAACTCATATGCAAATATTCATAGTATTATTATTGATAAAACACCCAAATGGAAATAACCTATATGTCCATTAATTTATGAATGGATAAATAAAATATGGTATATAGATACAAAAAAAAGTATTCATCATAAAAAAAGAATGAAGTACTAATACATGGTTCAAAATAGATAAACTTTGACAACATTATACTAAGTGAAAAAAATCAGTCACAAAAGGTGACACATTGCATGATTCCATTTATGTGGAATATATAGAACAGGCAAATCCATAGAAACAGAAATTGGATGAGTGATTACTTAAGACTAGGGAGTGGAATGATGGGAAGTGACTGCTAATGGGTATGAGATTTTTGGAGGGTGGATGTTGAAAGCGCTCTAAAATTTTATGGTGATGATGATTGCACAACTCTTTGAATGTGCTAAAAACTACTGAACTGTAAACTTTAAGTGGGTGAATTTATGATATGTAAGTCTCTCAGTGAAGTCGTTGGTACATACATAGACACAGACTAGGCTCTGGACCAGCATCTATAGTCAATTAAAGGAAAACAATGAAGAACTATGAACTATGCTTTAGGGTTAACAAAGAGTCTTTGTTGACAAGGGGAAAGTTTTTCATAAAGAGAAATTCCAACAAATAAATATGGAAGAAATGAAATAGTTAGAAAATCACCATTTTGTAATCCTTAAAAAATGAACTCAGAGCAAAGATCATCAGGGAATGAAGCTATTAGGTAAAACTCGATGAAGTTACTGGAAGTTTTATAATGGAGGAGCCAGTCAGTCACCACCATCATAGCTATTTCAGTTTCACAGAGGAGACAGCTAGATGTCATACCCCTCCTCTGTGATGCCTTGCGTTTCACACATGCTTACGTGTTCTTGGTGACTTATGGAAGGACGCTAAACCTGAATTTACATAAATCTTTCAAGCTAACTTCCAATTTACAGAAAATTTCCTGGTAAAATAAGTTAAATGAGGCCACAAAGGGATCAAACTGAGACTTTCAGAATATAGGACATTCTTTAGGACAACTAACCAGTTTCTTAAAGTCAAAGGGATAAAAGTTTTAAAAGATGGGAAGACTATTTAGATAACTCCTTATTTAGATTCTGATTTTAATAAGGTCATATGTGAAAAAGACATTTTTGGAGAAGATGTAAAAATTTAAAATATGGCTTTGACTTAGATAATACCAAGGAATTCTTGCTGTTTTTGCTATGTATGATAATGACTTTGTAGTATTCAAGAAGTTGTGTACATTGTTAAAGATGCCCATTAAAACATGCTGAAATGAGGTGACATGAGGGTTAGCATTTCCCTTAAAATACTTCAGCTACAAAAAAAAAAAGAGTGCAAAATATTGATAATTGTTCCATGTTTGTGATGGGTATATGGAGTTTGTTGTATTCTCTCCACTTTGTATTTGAAAATATTTATATTTTTATGTTTAACATTTTTTTTTAATTTTTATTTTTACTTTATTTTGCTTTACAATACTGTATTGGTTTTGCCATACATTGACATGAATCTGCCATGGGTTTACATGAGTTCCCAATCCTGAACCCCACTCCCACCTCCCACCCCATATCATCTCTCTGGATCATCCCCGTGCACCAGCCCCAAGCATCCTATATCCTATATCGAACATAGACTGGCAATTCATTTCTTACATGATAGTATACATGTTTCAATGCCATTCTCCCAAATCATCCCACCTTCTCCCTCTCCCACAGAGTCCAAAAGTCCGTTCTATACATCTGTGTCTCTTTTGCTGTCTTGCATACAGGGTTATCATTACCATCTTTCTAAATTCCATGTATATGTGTTAGTATACGGTATTGGTGTTTTTCTTTCTGGCTTAATTCACTCTGTATAATAGGCTCCATAAAACAACTTCTGAATGCTGAAAATATTTATAATCAAAAATTTTGTTGGAAGAAGTGTGTGCCATGTAGATTCACCATCTTCTCCCCAATTTTTTCCCTCCTCTTGCCTCCATTGAAATACGGCAAACTGAGAGTTTCCAATTATTCAAGGTGGAGGTCGATATCACAGTGCAAATCCTTACAGTGGTAATCAATTACAAGTGCACAGTTACACATTTCTCATCTTGTTTTGTACAAGATTGAACATTAACCAACACATTCATGTAGGATGTTTTAAGGCTTATTCATTTTTTCTTTAGAAGCAATGGAAAGCCTATGTGTTTTTAAGAATTTGTTACTGGAGTATGGTTGCTTTACAATATCGTGCTGGTTTCTGCTGTACCAGAAAAGTGAATCAGCTCTATGTATAGATGTATTCCTTCTTTATCACCAGAGAGCTCTGAGTGGAGTTCCTTGTGCTATACAGCGGGTCTCACTGGCTTTCTGTTTTATACATAGGAGTCTGTAGATGTCAGTCCCCACCTCCCAATTCACCCCACCCCTCTTTTCCCCTCTTGGTGTCCATACATTTGTTCTCTATGTTTGTGTCTCTTGGAAGGATATTGCCAATGTGTGTGTGTGTGTGTGTGTGTTTTTAATCTTTTAATGATTCACACAGAAAATTTTTATTAATGCTGTTTGAAATGTTATGGAAATAACATTAATGCTAAGTAAGCATCCATATAACAAACCCCCTCAATGGGTTGCAGTTCCAGGGTAGTTTCTATGTAAGGAGTTCAGACAGTCCAACATCACAGTACCAGGAAGGTCAAAGTCAATTTAGAAGGTAATTCTAGATAGATTCCAATTACCCATACTTATCTCTAAGCATTAACTCAAACCCAATTGGATGTTCACCTACCATTATGGTCCAGAGAGGTCACAATAGAGAACTTTACATGGTACTGCCAAACCACTGTCTCGTCATATTTATCAGCCTCTCAGTTGCATTTCAGCTTGTTGGTGATCTCTCTACAACATCTGGAGGTCTGTTCCAATGCCATCTTCCACAATCAGTTCCCAATTCCAGGGAGTCAAATTCAAGCATCAAAACAATGCCATTTAAGCCTCCTTGCTTTTTCAGTTCAGTTCAGTTCAGTTGCTCAGTTGTGTCCAACTCTTTGCGACCCCATGAATCGCAGCACGCCAGGCCTCCCTGTCCATCACCAACTCCCGGAGTTCACTCAGACTCACGTCCATCGAGTCAGTGATGCCATCCAGCCATCTCGTCCTCTGTCATCCCCTTCTCCTCCTGCCCCCAGTCCCTCCCCGCATCACCAAACAAATCACATGGGGGAAGACTGGGTTATGCAAAAAGCTCAGGAATTAAGGGTCACCCAGGCTTGGGTTTGAACCCTGCTCCATCATTTACTAGGGGAAAAAAAAAAAAGATCTTTAGTGTTGAACTACTTTGAGTCTCCTATTTTTTTAGAAGTCGAAGTGTTAGTATTAAGTTACAAGAGCTAACATATATATATATAAAGCTGAGTATGAGCCTGGTATAAAACATGTGCTTAATAAACATGCTCCCTCTGCCCATCTTCATTACTCTCAGAAATGCACATGCCCTACCATGGGCTTCTTGGGACCTGAAGCACAGGAAGGGTGGTTTCAAGCCATGGTTCTCTGTTTTTACTTCATTGGGCTTGACAGAGCCTCTTTGAGGTTAAAAGTTCTCAAGTAATGCAGCAGTAGAAGTGGTTGATGATCATAGTTTTAATTATATTAGTGATGGAGAAAATTGAAAAACTGAACTTATTTGAAAGGTTGGTGTAGTTGTTCAGTTGCCCAGTCATGTCTGACGCTCTGTGACCCCGTGGACTGCAGCATGCCAGGCCTCCCTGTCCCTCGTCATCTCCCTGAGTGTGCCCAAGTTCATGTTCATTGCATCGGTGATGCCACCCAGCTATCATCCTCTGACTCCCTCTTCTCTTCCTTCCCTCAGTCTCTCCCAGTATCAGGGAATTTGAAAGGCATTCAGAGGGTAAGAGAAGGCAATGGCACCCCACTCTAGTACTCTTGCTTGGGTGAAAATCCCATGGACGGAGGAGCCTGGTGGGCTGCAGTCCATGGGGTCGCGAAGAGTCGGACATGACTGAGCGACTTCAGTTTCACTTTTCACTTTCATGCATTGGAGAAGGAAACGGCAACCCACTCCAGTGTTCTTGCCTGGAGAATCCCAGGGACGGGGGAACCTGGTGGGCTGCTGTCTATTGGATCGCACGGAGTCGGATACGACTGAAGCAACTTAGCAGCAGCAGCAGAGGGTAAAAATCAATAGGAAAGGACTTGACAATGAATGGTTTGATAATAGGAGACAAGTTGGACTCAGATTTCTCTCTCGAGGAACAGGTAGGATATCTATGGTGAAGAAGACCAGGTTTGTAAGGAAAGATCCTAAGTTGTGTGTAAAACATGTTGAATTTGATGGGTTTGTCAAGTCAGCTGGATATTTGGGTCTGTGTTCGGAAAGGGGGGTATCTTGGCTTTCTAGAAATCTTGTGAGATGGATTTGTGAATGACACATCAATATAAAAGTGGTGTGTGTGCTCAGGCGCTCAGTTGTGTCCAACTCTCTGCAACCCCACAGACTGTGGCCCACCAGGCTTCTCTGTCCATGAGATTTTCCAGGCAAGAATACTGGAGTGATTGTCATTTCCTGCTCCAGGGGATCTTCCCAACCCAGGGATCAGACCCGTGTCCCCTGCTTTGGCATTGTTCTCCTAACAAGGAACTTTTCATGAGCTCAAGGGCCATCTTCTCTATTCAAGGTTGTCAGCCCATGCTGTGTTAGTTATCTGCTCTCACACTGTTCGTTATTCTGACACAGGCTGTTGTTGTGGTGCCTATGGTCTCTTCATTTCACACCTTATGTTTTAACTGTCTCCTCATGTTGGATTGTAAGACTTTTAAGGATAGGTATCATGGCTTACTCGTTTTTAACAAGTTTCCAGTGTTTTGTAAGCACTTAGTTGTGTTAAAGTTATTAATATTGAGGCAAATTAAGACTATTTAAAAATTAAATCCTGGAATATAGCTAGTGCAACAGCATTAAAACAGTAGGCCCCCTCTCCCTCTCCTGTTTTTCTAAACAGATCATTTAGAATGAATGGCAGTTGTACCTGCTTACCTCATCTCCCCCTCTCCTACAACACAAGGAGAAAATAGAGGGATGGAGTTCTGAAGTGGGTAGTGTAGGATGTACAGTTTTTTAAGTAATAAAGCTAAATCACCCACAGCTGTATTATAAACACACAATGAAAATAGCTGTTTCTGAGTAAATTCTTAATGCTAGCTATTTAACTGAATGGCAAATAATCATTCGTCATGTAGGGGAGGAAAACCTTTTCCTCTACCCTTTTAGGTTTATAAATGAGGCTTGCAAATTAAGCTGACAAAAGACAGATCAACAAGAGAAAAATGCATGCATATTTTATTGATTTTAATATTTTTTACATGCAGTTTGTGAGGAGGGGTTCACAAAAAAAGAAGTAAAAGCCCCAAAGAGTCAGTTAGACCTGGGGCTTATGTACTATTTTAACAAAAGGAGAAATAGATTGTGAAGAATTAACTAGACAAAGGAAAGGGGGTCTGGGCTTCTAGATGTAGGGAATTTGGGGAAGGTGAATATATGAAACACCTGGGTTGTTTAGTAAGGTTTGTTATGCAGGCTCAAGTCTATGACTCTGCAGTGATATTGTTGGGGGAGTTTGTAATGTCCTTAGTTCTGTCTCATCGCAACAAAAATTTGAAGCAATGGACTGACCAGTATTTCAACCCCATGTAATTTCCTCTGATGGACCAGTGTTACAGCCCCATGTGTTACAGCTCAGTTTATTTAGAAGCAAAGGAAAATATATCCTGTAGGCGTGAGGGTGGGCTGACCTAAAAGATACAAAACAGAAGAAAAACCTCCGGCCCAATTTTTGCTCTTTTTTATTTATTTAGGCTGAGCCAGCTCTCAGTTGTGGCATGTGGGATCTAGTTCCCTGATCAGGGTTTGAACCTGTGGCCCCTGCATTATGAGCAGAGTCTTATCCACTGGGCCACCAGGGAAGCTCCTGGCTCCTCTTTTTATACTTTTTTTCTCCTCCTCCCACTGGGTCTGCCCTATGTAAATTGGACTAAACAGGTGGGTGTTTGTTTTACCTGAGGTTCTCACTCCAGTCCTCAGACCTTCCTTTGTTCTGTTTTCACGGGCTTTTCCCTTCTTTGTCTTTTAGCCACCACCCTTCTGGCCTCCTCTTTCCTATTCTAACTACCTAACAATATTGGAAGTCATTTTCCTCTTCCTGTTACAGGAGAAGGAAGAGGAACACCTTCACAAATTGTTTGCCTTGCTTTTAGGCAGAAAGTGGAAGAGTATAGAGTTGTTCCTACATCTGCTGCCTCTCATTTGCCTTCAATTCAAAATAATTCTTTTACTAAAGAGATGTATTTGGGGACAGCATATTTGGATCCCCTTCAGTTACATAATGCAGTTATAACTATTAATTGATTCCATATCACTTTGCTACTTTGCTTACTGGATCAAAGCTTTTTATCTGAAAAAAAAAGAAATGAACTGAGGTAATCGCCAATGTTCTTCTCAGGTCTCAAATTTCATTAGAAGACATACTTTCCATCATCTGTCTTACATGATCTTCACATTCATAGAAACTAACTTCATAAGAAATTCTAATGTACATGCTACAGAATGTTATACAGAGAATGTGAGCATTGATAATGGAGGACTTTAGCCCATTCTTTCAGTAGACAGTTGGCCAAAAAGATCCAGCTCTTCAGATTTAATAGTCAACTTTATACCAAAATATTTAAAATGTTCTGAAATCAACTACTTATAAAGTTTGTGACATAACTTTAATTGTATACTAAAAAACACAATTGTGTCAAATGTGTTTTATTAAATATGCCAAAATGCTGACCATCTGATCTCAGTATCACATTCATGTGGTGAAAAATTCTAGTATCTAATTTTGAATCTTTACTATCCTTGGAGGACCATAGAGATATTCATTATCCACATATGATTTCAAACATAATGACTAGAGATCCTCTAAATTTCCTAGATTTATGAGTCAGTCGAAATATATAGACAATGCATTTGTCTCCAGTTTCTATCACCTACATCATTATTTAAAGTGTCTACATATAGCAATGGAAGCAATTATCAATCTAACCAGACTTTAAAATCTTGGAGTCTGAGGACAAAAGAAATTCTAGAAATATTTAGTGTTACTATTTCAGCCTGGGGAGAGGTGAGGGGACTCAACATGCTCTTAATGCTTGTGTTGTCCCATTAGGGTAAATGTTGGTGTGTATTACAGGATACTGATACCTCAATATAACTTTCCTTTTTTTTTTTTCTGTACAAGAATATGATCAAAATGTCCAAAAAAGACCAAAAAGAAGACTCAAGTTTCCATTTTTAAATTTTGATCTAAACTAGATGCAGCAGCCATTGTTAATATTGATGAGTTCAAGTATGTGTCATTGTCCTAACTGATGTATCCAAGCCTCCGGATGATTCTGCCTTTGGATCACTGAAACTTCATGTGAACAATTTCATTCAAAACAATCCCATAATAGGGCCTTTATTGTTGGTTCATTAGCATCCAGAGACAGTAGCACAAGGGATTATTCCCTTTTAGTCTGCAGGAGATTTTTTCTTTTCTTCTCACCGACATTGTGTTTTTATCTGAGATGATTGCTGTGAACAATCGGATGCCAAATACAACATGAGCTTTTTATCTAAGTTCTGTAAAAAAAAATAAAAATAAAAAGGACCTGGGAAAGTACCCATTCTGCCACTAGAAAAACTTTATAGTGGAAATTAGAATTATAATATGCCATGGTGTCATATTAAAACTAGGACCCACTGCCAATTTCATTGTAATCAGTTTACCAGGCTTCCATGGAAACAACTTTTTCCCCGACTAAATTACTATACATCCCCAAATTTTGGAAACAAACTCTACACAGATGCAGAATCAAAATAGAACAAAACAAAGAGTTGGCAATATTCCATTGAATCAGGGCAGTGGAGGCAAACAGATTGTGTAATTCAGCCATTTTTCCAACCTCACCCCCACAAGTGTTTTTATTTATTATTTGAATTCATTCACTTATTCAAGGATTTATTGAGCACCTACTATATGGTAGGCATCATTCTAGGCACATGAGGATGCAGCTGTGACTTATATAGTCAACAATCTGCCAGCCAAGAGTTTATATTCTAGTGCAGAGAAATAGAAAATAAAATGAATAAAATACACACTATATATATATGCTTGTAAACTGTATGGCAGAAAGGGGTTAGAAGTGGGTTAGATGTCCTAGGGGTAGATGGTGCTTCAATTTAAATGGAAGGAGCAGGAAAATCTGCATTTAGAAGGTACTCTTTGAGCAAATACCTGTAAGTGGTGAGGATTTGAGCCAAAGGGATCATCGAGGAGAAATTCTGAGAAGCAAAAGAAACAGCAAAGATCCCAAGAGGAGTGTCTAGCGTGTTTCTGGACAGCAACGGAGACTGTGTAGATGGCAGGAAATAAATGAGGAGGTGCCTAGTTAGGGGTGAGTTTACAGAGCTAAAGAGGAGGGGTCATTATAAGATTTTTAGCTTTTAGCCTGAGGGAAATGGGAAACTTAATGGAGTTTTGACCAGAAGGATGACATGATTTACTCTAGCTGCTGGGTAGAAAATATACTTGGGAAGTAGGTCAGGGAGGTGGAGAGAGACTGAGGCGGGGACTATTAAGAGCTATTGCAATCAACCAGGTAGGAGAGAATAAGAGCCTGGAAGAGGGTGGTAACAATGGAGATGATGATGATAAGAAATATTCAGGTTCTGAGTATATTCAGAAGATGGAGCTAGCAGGATATGCTATGGGAGTGGATGTAGTTATATGAGAGAAGAGGACTCAAAGTCTAATGATTTTAGCCTAAACAACAACAAAAAGCAGATGGATTTACTGAACTGAGGAGGAATATGAAATGTGAATGAGGCAGCTTTGGGGGAAATTCAGGAATTCAGTTTTAGATATATGAATTTTGATATGACTATTACACATCTAAGTTGTGATGGCAATAGGTCAATCTGGATGTCAATATCTGGATGTAAATATTATTTTTTTCTCAACTATGTCTTAATGGCAATTTTTAATAAGAACTTTTAAGCAAAAAGAATGTTTATTTAAGAACAGAATGGAAGCATGTGCAACTCAGTTGGAACAGGAGAGCCATGCTGCGCTGTGTGTATGTGTTAAGTTGCTTCAGTTGTGTCCACCTCATTGAAACCCTATGGACTGTAGCCTGCCAGGCTCTTCTGTCCATGGGATTCTCCAGGCAAGAACACTGGAGTGGATTGCCATGCCCTCCTCCAGGGGATCTTCCTGACCCAAGGATGGAAGCCACATCTCTTATGTCTGTCTCTTGCATTGGCAGGTGGATTCTTTGCCACTAGCGCCACCTGAGAAGCCCCAGACTTATGGATTATAGAATAACAATTTGCCTTCTCACCCTCTCTTTTTTTCTGAATCACAAGATCTCTTAGCACTATTGCTCTTTGCATGTTCGCTTTATTCTGTCCATTGCTGTCTCTCTTCCTCTGTCCTATAACACATTACTCTTCACAACAGTAATATCAGACAAAATATATACCTCTGATTTTCCAACTTGTCAATAGCTAACTGACCTACAAATTCTAGAAGAATAATTCTGATTAGCTAGTATGTGTTAAGTATCACCTCCCAGATAATCTGTATTGGGAAGGGGTTAGAGATGTCAGTGTCATAAGCTCTTATACTAGATAATAATTATTAGGAAAATTTTCCTAAAGTAATTAAATTAATTTCCATATTGCTCTAGTCTTGTTATTCCAAATCTAGCTACTGATCAGGATTTGGAGCTTTGTGTGTTCAGAAATTTTTCAAAGAAACTGAAGCAATATATTTTAAAAATGATCTTCAGGATTAATGAAAACAATAACTTTTCCCCCACATGCAAAAAGAGCATGTTAGTAACTCAGGGTCTTCTTGGACCCGGCTTTCTTGGGCCTCTTCAGGATGTTACAGGTCACTGTGTGCTGCTCAAGTGGCTCTGGGGGGTCAGGAATTTGTAGCATTTGCTGATTTTCATGGACTAAATATTCCCAATATGGCCATTCAAGCTATCAATGTAGTGTCACTAAACACAGAACTGGGAAGAGACGTGTAAAATTGGCACTGGTCAATCCAGGATTATCATTGAAAAGGTTCATTTTTTACCCCTATATGCAGTGGATTTGGGGACCCTTTTTCACATCAAATTTGGAGCTTAGAGAGCTATTGAAACTGAAGACACATATTTGATAGCCATTAATAAATTTATGATCTTAAAGAGTATGGTATTGGATAAAGACAGAAGGAGGGTGAATACAGAGGAGTGTTCAGGGCACAGAATTTGATACCAAGTCAGAGTGAAAGAGGAAGAATCCTTAAAAGACTGACAAACAGCAACTCATCAAAGTGAGAGAAAACTAGAGAGCTGACTTACTAGAAACCCTGTGAACTTTATCCCAGATGAGACTGGAAACATAGGAAAGGACAAGACCTTTCAGAGCCTCATAGATAATGTTAAGACAGTTTTTGTTTAATATAAATCAGCAATTGCTTCATGCCTTGAATTTAAAATATTATGTTACAAAGATTTCAAGATGTTTTACTTTAGTTCTAATATCTAAATATTTCCTTTCAAAAGGTCAACTATTTAAATTCTATCAAATTGGTCAAAGTGCCAAAATATGAAAATATAATTTTTAGTTAGATGATTTAAAATAATGAATTTTTTCTAAATTTAAAAATGTCTATGTTCTGGAAAAAGAACAGATTATAAAATATTATTCTAAGCTTTAATTTGGCCCAGTAGTTTAATGTGCTAATTCATAAGTTTAAAAAACAGAAACTGACATAAGCTGGTGTGAATGGTAGCCTTATTATGTTAAATTGTAGAAATATTTTCCCCTACCTATTTTTTCTTAATTTATAGCAAGCATAATATGAAAATCTTAACCAAGGTCTTGAATAGACACACCATATTTAAAGCCTTTTTAAAAAGCAGAAAGATTGGTGTTTATTGCTTTTTATGTACACATTAGATTCAATTAAATAAAAGTTAGTAAGTGAAAAATAGACCCACAAAATATTTTTAGTTCCTTTTTTCATTGCAGAAAAATGCACTTCTTGTCTCTCTTACCATATAAATATTAATCTGGTGTCTTGTTAGAATCAGAATGATCTTAAAGACTGAGTGGCTAGTGGGTGTCATTTCTGATCATCTGTCACTGCACATTGTCATCTCAGCTGGGCCACCCTGGCAATATTGCAGCAGGCTATTGTTTATTGAGAAAGCTAATATTAGGAAGAGATGTGATAAGAATGCCTTTTAAAAAACTAATTGAGTGCTATCTGTTTTTGGCAATAGCATCTTGTATCTCTGTAGTTTATCGCTTTAGAGTGCTTTATTCAGGCTTTTTATAAAATCCCATTATTTAAAAATAGAGAGAAGAGTAATGGCATGTAAGAAGCTTTATATATTAGTCTGATGCTCAATGATAACCCTTTCTCCTCTACCACCCAACAAACCCTACTTTATTGGAAAACACGGGAAAACCTGCTGAAAACTGAGATATGAGTCATAATCCCAGTGTTCTTTTCAATCATCAAAAAATGTTTGTAGTAATGTTTAGGTAGAAAAAAAGCAAAGCCAAAATATTGAAAATATTAAGGGTGGGGAGATTTCTATTCAGTCATGTCCATGTTTTTCAGCTGATTCTTCCTATTATTTGATTACAGAATCCTTAAATAGGACAGATGGGCGAAGATAAAGAAACTATATGATAAAGAAAGTACAGTAAAATATTAATTGTAGAATCTAAGTGGTTTTCATTGTACAGTTTATTCTCATTTTTAGTATGCTTGAAAATGTTCATAATAAATTATTGTAAACAAAATACTCAAATATTCCCCTTTGGCCCTGTCAGTGAACATGGAACAGACATTTGTTTGTTTCATTAAATGATTATTTATAGTAAATTTAAATTATAATCTTGCAGCATCTAATGCTCTTTGCTAAGGAAATTCCATACTTCCAATCTAAATGTAAAGAAACAAGATGTTTTACTTTAGTTCTAATATCTAAATATTTCCTTTCAAAAGGTCAACTATTTAAATTCTATCAAATTGGTCAAAGTGCCAAAATATGAAAATATAATTTTTAGTTAGATGATTTAAAATAATGAATTTTTTCTAAATTTAAAAATGTCTATGTTCTGGAAAAAGAACAGATTATAAAATATTATTCTAAGCTTTAATTTGGCCCAGTAGTTTAATGTGCTAATTCATAAGTTTAAAAAACAGAAACTGACATAAGCTGGTGTGAATGGTAGCCTTATTATGTTAAATTGTAGAAATATTTTCCCCTACCTATTTTTTCTTAATTTATAGCAAGCATAATATGAAAATCTTAACCAAGGTCTTGAATAGACACACCATATTTAAAGCCTTTTTAAAAAGCAGAAAGATTGGTGTTTATTGCTTTTTATGTACACATTAGATTCAATTAAATAAAAGTTAGTAAGTGAAAAATAGACCCACAAAATATTTTTAGTTCCTTTTTTCATTGCAGAAAAATGCACTTCTTGTCTCTCTTACCATATAAATATTAATCTGGTGTCTTGTTAGAATCAGAATGATCTTAAAGACTGAGTGGCTAGTGGGTGTCATTTCTGATCATCTGTCACTGCACATTGTCATCTCAGCTGGGCCACCCTGGCAATATTGCAGCAGGCTATTGTTTATTGAGAAAGCTAATATTAGGAAGAGATGTGATAAGAATGCCTTTTAAAAAACTAATTGAGTGCTATCTGTTTTTGGCAATAGCATCTTGTATCTCTGTAGTTTATCGCTTTAGAGTGCTTTATTCAGGCTTTTTATAAAATCCCATTATTTAAAAATAGAGAGAAGAGTAATGGCATGTAAGAAGCTTTATATATTAGTCTGATGCTCAATGATAACCCTTTCTCCTCTACCACCCAACAAACCCTACTTTATTGGAAAACACGGGAAAACCTGCTGAAAACTGAGATATGAGTCATAATCCCAGTGTTCTTTTCAATCATCAAAAAATGTTTGTAGTAATGTTTAGGTAGAAAAAAAGCAAAGCCAAAATATTGAAAATATTAAGGGTGGGGAGATTTCTATTCAGTCATGTCCATGTTTTTCAGCTGATTCTTCCTATTATTTGATTACAGAATCCTTAAATAGGACAGATGGGCGAAGATAAAGAAACTATATGATAAAGAAAGTACAGTAAAATATTAATTGTAGAATCTAAGTGGTTTTCATTGTACAGTTTATTCTCATTTTTAGTATGCTTGAAAATGTTCATAATAAATTATTGTAAACAAAATACTCAAATATTCCCCTTTGGCCCTGTCAGTGAACATGGAACAGACATTTGTTTGTTTCATTAAATGATTATTTATAGTAAATTTAAATTATAATCTTGCAGCATCTAATGCTCTTTGCTAAGGAAATTCCATACTTCCAATCTAAATGTAAAGAAACATAAACTGGGAGGAAGGATCAATAAATTGTAATATTTAGGAAAAACACAACTGAATATGGAGATGGGGAATTTCCCAGACGAAAATGGAAATGGGAAATTGTATTTATGTTTTGTAAGAGATCCGGAAAGAAATCAGAGTTCAAAAAGTCCCAGTTCTTTCCACAGAAGTGCATTAACCTGATTAACTTTCAAACGAAAGTTTAAAATAATTTGAGAGTAGAAATTGTATTTTACTTAATATTTACTTTTTGTGCAAAATCCTTACCATCCAAAAACCAAAAAGTAAGAGCTAACTTAGCTCCTGGTGACAACGGCTTCCTCCTCTGTTAGGATACTTGTCTGGATCGACCATGGCATTCTGGGACTTGGGCACAGTTTTAGGTCTCTCTGTCTTTTCCTTCCCTTCTGCAGAGAAGAGGATGAAAGCAGAAGTATCAGATGGGCTGTAGGCGCCCATCTATGTAGTAGCACAAATACCAGCTGATCATATTTCTGGTCAGGTACAAAGAAACAAATGGCTGTTGGTTTCCCCAAATGTTGTTTACCCTTCTGATATTCTTCCCAACAACCATCACATATAAATATGTATGGTATTTATTTTAGTGTGCAGCTGAGAACAAATTCAGCAAGGTGCTCTGGTACCAATATTTATTGTTTGATATGAACTTATTGAGCCTTTTAACTGAATGTATTTCAGACTTCCATAATGACTGCTCCTTTAAAATATCCTAAAAAAGTGGAATTCTCAAAACTTGGTTTTTTGCATGAAGGATTTTGTGCAAACCTGTGGCAGAGGCAAGGAACTAGGTGTGATCTTGACTGCTAATTGTTACGCCCATGGGTCTTGAAAATATTTCTATTTTGTGGCAAATGCGATGCATCAAGCATGGCAGTTACACTCCTTTTTGAAACAGGGTTAGGCAGCAGCAGTAGCAGGAGCAAAGTGTGTAGCATCGGTGATGCAAGTGTCAGGGAGCTGGGAACTAGGGACCAGGACCGATTTCCTAATTTAAATATACCAGAGAAGAGGAAACAAGCAAAATGAAAGTGTGTTAGTCACTCAGTCCTGTCCAACTCTTTGTGACCGCATGGACTGTAGCCCGCCAGGTTCCTCTGTACATGGGATTCTCCAGGTAAGAATACTGGAGTAGGTGGCCATTCTCTTCTTCAGGGGCTCTTCCTTCCCTTAATTAGGAACATCTTCATTTTAAATGCCTTAATACATTCTATTTTCTGAATTTTCTTAATCTTTCAAAATGATATTAACATTCCTCAACTGGAACCAAAGAATTCATGAAGCTTGATGGACAAGATGGTTTTCATCAATGGTTTTGAAGTAGTGGGTGGAGAGGGTTAGTAAGGAAAGGAGGACTAGGTCAGGAAGGTGAACCAGAATGTACAAAGAGACAACACTGCAAGATGCAGCATCCCCACAGTCTCCAAAGGCATCAGCTCCAAGAACTTCTACCAGAGAGCAATAATACAGTTCAAACAATGAATACTTTATCAGTCAAGACCCAGCTCAGGAAATGAAGAGCACGCTAGAAATGTTAATAATAAATAAATTTGATACAATAAATTATACTTTAAAAAATGTCAAATGGTGAAGGGATGGTTTCTAGTTTGGGCTTTTCAGAAGGACTCTCAGATCAGTGAAGGTCTGACACACGAGGGAAGAAGCTACCATCTTGATGGCTGCCACTGGAGCTGTGAATGCAGGAACACGCCCCAATAGCTGATCCAGAAATCAGGAATGAAGCCACGAACATGTTATTGTGGATGCTGTTGTGAATACTTCAAGTCATCTAGGAGTTTAGATAAGAGTCGTTGAAATACTTGAGCAGAACAAGCTTGCCTTTCTTTCTTATCTGCTAGCATAAAGAAAAAAAGAGGGGTAGGAAAAAAGACTTCCACATCGCCTTTGCCTTCCAAATCTTAGGAAAGAGTAGCTAGTTGATAGAAGTAATTGACATCCAGCATCCGTTTCATGGGCATCTCAGAAACACAGTTTTTGCATTTCTACTTACTCTAAATCTAGGTTGAAGGGAGGAGTCCACAATATCCACTGCAGAGTCAATATCTGAGAAAAGAAAATGTTTATAAATGCTTATATAATTATTTTAAATTTAAGTTCCTAGATCTAAGATCATAATGTGGATAAAATAATTGTGTAACATATAAATACATATCTCAGGTTTCCCAGGTGGCACTAGTGGTAAAGAACCTGCCTGCCAATGCAGGAAACATGAGAGACGAGTGTTCGATCCCTGGTTTGGGAAGATTCCCTGAAAGAGGGCATGGCAACCCACTCCAATATTCTTTCCTGGAGAGTCCCATGGGCAGAGGAGCCTGACAGGCTACTTTCCAAAGAGTCACAAAGAGACATGACTGAAGTGACTTATCACACTTGCATAAATATATATTTCATTTGAATACATATGCAGGTAATTAATATTCAGGCAGAAGGCAGAGTACAGTCTGTTGACTGGCTGGATTTAAATCCTGATCATACCATTCATTAAATATGTGATATATACAGGTTCTTTAACTTCTGTGAACTGTAGTTGTCTCATCAATAAAATAACAATCAGTTCAGTTCAGTCGCTCAGTCATGTCTGACTCTTTGTGACCCCATGAATCACAGCATGCCAGGCTTCCCTGTCCATCACGAGCTCCTGGAGTTCACCCAAACTCAAGTCCATCGAGTCGGTGATGCCATCCAGCCATCTCGTTCTCTGTCATCCTCTCTTCCTCCTGCCCTCAATCTTTCCCAGCATCAGGGTCTTTTCCAATGAGTCAACTCTTTGCATGAGGTGGCCAAAGTATTGGAGTTTCAGCTTCAGCATCAGTCCTTCCAGTGAACACCCAGAACTGATTTCCTTTAGAATGGACTGGTTGGATCTCCTTGCAGTCCAAGGGACTCTCAAGAGTCTTCTCCAACACCACAGTTCAAAAGCATCAATTCTTTGGCGCTCAGCCTTCTTCACAGTCCAACTCTCACATCCATACATGACCACTGGAAAAGCCATAACCTTGACTAGGTGGACCTTAGTCGGCAAAGTAATGTCTCTGCTTTTGAAAATGCTATGTAGGTTGGACATAACTTTTCTTCCAAGGAGTAAGCATCTTTTAATTTCATGGCTGCAGTCACCATCTGCAGTGATTTTGGAGCCCCAAAAGATAAAGTCTGATACTGTTTCCACTGTTTCCCCATCTATTTCCCATGAAGTGATGGGACCAGATGCCATGATCTTTGTTTTCTGAATGTTGAGCTTTAAGCCAACTTTTAGTTATATTCAATTACAATAGTTGTATCTCATAGGGTCGATATCAACAATCAATTAGAAAACACATGTGAAGTACTTATATAGTGTCTGAGTCACTGCTGTTATTGCACTGGTTTTACTATTGTTGTATGCTGGCCTCAAGACACCTCACCTACTTGGGCTGGGTTTGAAGTCCAGTTATAAAATTTACTAATGTTGTGACTATGGGAAATTTATTTAAATGCCTGTGCCTCAATATCCTCACATATAAAATTGAGATGATACTGGTACCTGTCACAGGGCTGTGATAAGAAATAAATGAATTAGTACATATAAAGTGCTTTGAAGAGTATCTGACACAAAATAAGATCCAGGTTATTTTTAAAAACATCTTACATTTAGTTATTGAATTTACCATAACAACATCCTCCAGTGAACATTTTCTTTCTGAAGATTTAACACAAGGTCTTTGTTTTTGCAGTTCTTCTAAAGAGAAACAGAATAAACCTATTCTGTTTATTATATCTTATAGACACTGATTGCATTATAAACTGTCTCAGGCCTGAAGCAGTCTAGACTGGTACACAGAATTCATGTGCTATCTAGATATGATATGATGGATGATCTATGTAAAATCTTTACTAGCAATACAGTAGATGCCAAATGATACAAATTCTAGAGTGTAACACCACTGAGTTTGTCTCTCAAAACCAGTGAATAATGACAGTAGAATTCTGAAGAGAATGCTTTTAAGAGTATGATTACAGATTGATTTAATAAAGTTAGGTTTGTTTACAAGAAAAAAAAATTAAAGTCCTATCTGACAAACTTAAGAAATAATACATTTTTTGGTCAGTTTAGTGGAAATTACTTTGAGCTCAGGAAAACTAATCTGTGGCAAATCCCCATTCACACTTATTGTCCCTGTGAATTTAGACTTGTTCCTAACCTCTCTGCACTCTATTTCCATATGGAGCTACCTTATAGGGTTCTTGGGGAAATTACATGTAAAGTTTATTCATCTTCATGCCCATTGGTTTAATAGGTACATCTTCTGGAGTTCTTTTTATTCTAAGACTCAGTGAACATTTTATACTAAATGATGATTTTTTTGTACCTAAAACTTATTATCACTAGCAGATTCTATGAGTCTATGACCAGAGTACAACTTTAGATTATATAAAATATAAAGGCAATGAAAAGACAAACTGAAGAAATACAACTATACTATGAAAAATTGAAACATTTATGTGAAAAAGTATTAAATTATGTCTTGATTGTCAGCTGTAGGTTCTGTAGGCACTGCCGTTACTCCAGAGGGTTGAAGCTCAAGCTTCAGCATTTATGCCTTCTTGATCTTGAGAAAATTATTTAACCTGCGAGCATCAGGTTCCTCATTCGTCAGTTCAGTTCAGTTGCTCAGTCACGTCCAACTCTGCCACCCCATGGACTGCAGCACACCAGGCCTCCCTGTCCATCATCAACTCCCAGAGTTTACCCAAACTCATGTCCATGGAGTCGGTGATGCCATCCAACCATCTCATCCTCTGTTGTCCCCTTTTCCTCCTGCCCTCAATCTTTCCCAGCATCAGGGTCTTTTCCAATGAGTCAACTCTNGCAGCACACCAGGCCTCCCTGTCCATCACCAACTCCCAGAGTTCACTCAAACTCACATCCATCGAGTCGGTGATGCCATCCAGCCATCCCATCCTCTGTTGTCCCCTTTCCTCCTGCCCTCAATCTTTCCCAGCATCAGGGTCTTTTCCAATGAGTCAACTCTTCGCATCAGGTGGCCAAAGTATTGGAGTTTCAGCTTCAGCATCAGTCCTTCCAATGAACACCCAGGACTGATCTCCTTTAGAATGGACTGGTTGGACCTCCTTGCAGTTCAAGGGACTCTCAAGAGTCTTCTCCAACACCACAGTTCAAAAGCATCAATTCTTTGGTGCTCACCTTTCTTCACAGTCCAACTCTCACATCCATATGTGACCACCGGAAAAACCATAGCCTTGACTAGACATACCTGGTATTCTCATCTCTTTTAGAATTTTCCACAGTTTATTGTGATCCACACAATCAAAGGCTTTGGCATAGTCAATAAAGAAGACATAGATGTTTTTCTGGAACTCTCTTGCTTTTTTCATGATCCAGTGGATGTTGGCAATTTGATCTCTGGTTCCTCTGCCTTTTCTAAAACCAGCTTGAACATCAGGGAGTTCACAGTTCACATATTGCTGAAGCCTGGCTTGGAGAATTTTGAACATTACTTTACTAGTGTGTGAGATGAGTGCAATTGTGTGGTAGTTTGAGCATTCTTTGGCATTGCCTTTCTTTGGGATTGGAATGAAAACTGACCTTTTCCAGTCCTGTGGCCACTGCTGAGTTTTCCAAATTTGCTGGCATATTGAGTGCAGCACTTCAACAACATCATCTTTTATGATTTTAAATAGCTCAGCTGGAATTCCATCACCTCCACTAACTTTGTTCATAATAATACTTCCTAAGGCCACTTGACTTCACACAGGGGAGTTTATAGACAGAAAAGTATTATACTATTCTATATAATAATTTAATGGTCAAGCTATGACATTTTGCATTTTTAAAAATCCATAGAATTTTATAACAAAAAGAATGAGTCTCGCTTGATGCAAATTTTTAAAAATCACTTAGGGCTTCAGAGGAAACCTATGATGAAATATTGATTGTGACAAAAATATCTAAAATATCCTCAGTAAAGTTGTTGAGGGAAAAATGTACTGACCTAAATAACTATGGCAATGCATGGAGAGGTAAAGGCAAAAAAACTATATAGGCACTGTACTCCAGTCATCAAAGCATATGTACGTCACCTAAGGGTTCAGGTTAAGAATTCTGAAACCTTTATAGATGTATACCAAAATTCAAAATTCAGTAAGTAAATAGATGCAATGGTATGATACAGGCTTTTCACTATAGGAGCGGAGGGTAGAGGAGGCTGGGATGATCCATATGGTATTAGAGTTGGAAACTTCAGTGTAGAGTTATGTGTGGCTTAATATGGATATAGATAGGTTTATGCATGTACACGGGTTAAATAAACATATACCTTCTTTCTCTGACAGCTTCAGAGGTCCTAGAAGCAACGTCCCCCTCTAATACCAACATGCATACCCAGGACTCATTTCTAACACCATTTTTAAACAAAAGGAAATAGGGATCCTTGGAGAAATGTCTTATTCTAGGACTGGGGCCAGAAAAAGTATGGAGAATCCTAGAAAGAATGCAAGTACTGAAAGCAATCTACGAGAGAGGGTATCAGAGCAATGCAGGAGTCAACTAGTCCTTTATCGAGCCCATCTTTGCATGAAATGTTCCCTTGATATCTCTAATTTTCTTGAAGAGATCTCTAGTCTTTCCCAGGTGGCGGTGGTGGCGGTGGCCGGTGTTCTAAGCGCGGCCAAGAGCTACCCCACGTCCGAGGTCAGGGGCAGCGGCCTAGAGTGCCAGGCTGCGATGGCGCAGGAATGGCACAGAGGAGCTACCCCGCGTCTGAGGTCAGGGGTGGCGGCCGAGAGGAGTTACCCGCGTCCGAGGTCAGGGGCAGTGGCTGGGAGGAGATACCCTGCGTCCGAGGCCAGGGACGGCAGCCTGGAGGAGCCACCCCATGTCCGAGGTCGGGGCAACGGCCGAGAGGAGCCACCCCATGACCAAGGCCAGGGGCAGCAGCAGGAAGAAGCAACCCCACGCCTGAGGCCAGGGCAGCGACCAGGAGGAGCAACCCCATGCTCAAGGAGTGGTGGCTGTGCGACCGCAGAAGGGCCTAGAGAAGCCATCCCACGTTGAAGGTCAGGAAGGGCGGCGGGAGGAGATACCCCTCATCCAAGGTAAGGAGCAGTGGCTGTGCTTTGCTGGAGCAGCCATGGATACCCCACGCCCAAGGTAAGAGAAGCCCAAGTAAGATGGTAGGTGTTGCAAGAGGGTATCAGAGGGCAGACACACTGAAACCATACTCACAGAAATCTAGTCAATCTAATCACACTAGGACCACAGCCTTGTCTAACTCAATGAAACTAAGCCATGCCCGTGGGGCAACCCAAGACGGGCGGATCATGGTGGAGAGGTCTGACAGAATGTGGTCCACTGGAGAAGGGAATGGCAAACCACTTCAGTATTCTTGCCTTGAGAATCCCATGAACTGTATGAAAAGGCAAAATGATAGGATACTGAAAGAGGAACTCCCCAGGTCAGTAGGTGCCCAATATGCTACTGGAGGTCAGTGGAGAAATAACTCCAGAAAGAATGAAGAGATGGAGCCAAAGCAAAAACAATACCCAGTTGTGGATGTGACTGGTGATAGAAGCAAGGTCCGATGCTGTAAAGAGCAATATTGCATAGGAACCTGGAATGTCAGGTCCATGAATCAAGGCAAATTGGAAGTGGTCAAACAAGAGATGGCAAGAGTGAACGTCGACATTCTAGGAATCAGCGAACTAAAATGGACTGGAATGGGTGAATTTAACTCAGATGACCATTATATCTACTACTGCGGGCAGGAATCCCTCAGAAGAAATGGAGTAGCCATCATGGTCAACAAAAGAGTCCGAAATGCAGTACTTGGATGCAATCTCAAAAACGACAGAATGATCTCTGTTCGTCTCCAAGGAAAACCATTCAATATCACAGTTATCCAAGTCTATGCCCCAACCAGTAATGCTGAAGAAGCTGAAGTTGAACGGTTTTATGAAGACCTACAAGATCTTTTAGAACTAACACCCAAAAAAGATGTCCTTTTCATTATAGGGGACTGGAATGCTAAAGTAGGAAGTCAAGAAACACCTGGAGTAACAGGCAAATTTGGCCTTGGAATGCGGAATGAAGCAGGGCAAAGACTAATAGAGTTTTGCCAAGAAAATGCACTGGTCATAGCAAACACCCTCTTCCAACAACACAAGAGAAGACTCTACACATGGACATCACCAGATGATCAACACCGAAATAAGACTGATTATATTCTTTGCAGCCAAAGATTATATTTTTTGCAGCTCTATACAGTCAACAAAAACAAGACCAGGAGCTGACTGTGGCTCATATCATGAACTCCTTATTGCCAAATTCAGACTGAAATTGAAGAAAGTAGGGAAAGCCACTAGACCATTCAGGTATGACCTAAATCAAATCCCTTATGATTATACAGTGGAAATGAGAAATAGATTTAAGGGCCTAGATCTGATAGATAGAGTGCCTGATGAACTATGGAATGAGGTTCGTGACATTGTACAGCAGACAGGGATTAAGACCATCCCCATGGAAAAGAAATGCAAAAAAGCAAAATGGCTGTCTGGGGAAGCCCTACAAATAGCTGTGAAAAGACGAGAAGCGAAAAGCCAAGGAGAAAAGGAAAGATATAAGCATCTGAATGCAGAGTTCCAAAGAATAGCAAGAAGAGATAAGAAAGCCTTCTTCAGCGATCAATGCAAAGAAATAGAGGAAAGCAACTATACTCCAATTAAAAAAAAATTTTTTTTTAAGTGTGTTAGGTATTGTTAGCCTCTCTAGGTTCACTTTTCACCTTTCCCCATCCTCCTCCCTATTGGGAGGCTGTACTTTGTAGACACATCACCAGAGCTCCCTTGTCTTGGCCTCCAGTTCATTTCGGTTAACAGGAAGTCCTGGTGGGACCCTAGAGGGTGGAATAAGGGCCTTGCGCTCAATCACTCACTCGTGTCTGACTCTGCAACCTCATGGACTATAGCCTGCCAGGCTCCTCTGTCCATGGGATTTCTCAGGGAAGAATCCTGGAGCGGGTTGCCATTTCCTCCTCCAAGGCATCTTGCTGACCCAATCTGTCTTCCTGACAGAACCTGTGTCTCCTGCGATGGCAGGCAGATTCTTTACCGCTGAGCCATTTGGGAAGCCTAGAATGAGGGGCAGGCCAGGGTGTTTACTCCTGGGGCCTCCCTTAGGCTGCTTGTGTTTCTTCACTAACACAGCTACTCCTCTCAAGGCAGCCTCCTCCACACACTCTCTTTCCAGGGTCTGATATCAGTGTTCTCCCCTGTTTCTTTGGGGCTGGGGTGCTATCATATGGTGATTTGTAATAAGAAATATATATATTTGGTCTTTGTCCCAATCCTGGCACATAGTTCCTAAAACCTTTGGTATTCCCTAAATGATGGGAGGAGGGGGGTACTTTTGTTAAAGAGGCAACCTTTAGACAGCCCCCAGATAACCTTAAGAATGGCAACTGGTTGCCAGGGGATACTACCAAGTGATTGAAGGGTTGGAACTTTTAGTCCCACCCCCTGACTTCCTGGGGAGGGGGTGAGGGATAGAGAATGAATTCAACCACCCGTGGCCATTGATGTGATCAATCACCCTATGTAATGAAGTCTCCATAAAAATGGACAAGGATGAGGTTTGGAGAGCTTCCAGGTTGGTGAACCAGAATGCTTCCACGTGCCACTGTGCCAGGCCCCAGACTCGTGGGGACAGAAGCTTCTTTGTTTGGGATCTTGCCCTATCTCTTCATCTGGCTGTTGCTTTGTATCCTTTAATATCTTTTATAATAAATCAGTAATCTAGTGGGTAAACTTTTCCTGAGCTCAGTGAGCCTCTCTTGCAAATTAACTGAACCCAAGGAGGAGGTCATGGGAACCTCTGATTTATAGCCTGTTTGTAAGTAACACAGATAACAATCTGGACTTTATAAAAAAATAATATTTTTTATTTACTTAATTTTGGTTATGCTGGGTCTTTGTTGCTGCACGGGTTTTTCTTTAGTTGCTGCAAACAGGGACTACTCTCTGTTTTCGGTGAGTGGGCTTCTCTGCAGCGGTTTTTCTTGCTGCAGAACATGGGCTTCAGGGAACTCAGGCTTCAGTAGTTGCAGCACAGGGCTCAGTAGTTGCGGTTCCCAGGCTCTCGAGCACAGGCACAATAGTTGCGGCACATGGATCTTGTTGCTCCAAGGCTTGTGGGATCTTCCCGGATCAGGGAACCTGTGTCTCCTGCATTGGCAGGCGGATTCTTCACCATTGAGCCACCAGGAAAGCCCAACAATCTGGACCTGATTGGCATCCAAAGTGGAGGGCAGTCTTGTGGGACTGAGCCCTTAACTGGTAGTATCTGATTTCTTCTCCAGGTAGATAGTATCAGAGCTGAATTGTAGAATGCCCAGTTGGTGTTGGGAAAAAGAGCCCACATATGGAATTGGTATTAGAATCACTAGATGATAACAGCTCCACTGCTATTAACTCCAGGTTACTACTTTGACCTCTGTGGTTCCCCTGTGTTCTGCCCACACTTTTCTAAATAGATGCCTTGTAAAGGAACTCTAGATGTATTATTCTAACTAAGGGTTACCATTTGTTCCTGCTGGACTCTGACAGAGTGAGTAGCTCTGTATTCTTTGACACTTCAAAAATATTTACCCTTTTGCCCCGTCTTCTGTATCATCAGAAGAAGATCTCTGGAGACCTTGAGTTGGGTTTGGCCGGTCGAAGATCTGAAGGCTGGAGGGGAGGGGATGGGTTATTTATCCCCTGCCAGGCTTTGGCTTGGCAGTTGTGTTCTTCTGCTTACAACCACAGCTCCTGCCAGGCAGGCCCCCTCCCAGGGCTCAGCAGTTATCAGGGCCACCACTTTGCCCTTCCAACTCTATGGATGGAAATAGCTCCCCAGTGGGCCTCATCCGTGTGTGCTTCAACATTTATGTTTGGTTCACCCAACTCTGACCCATCTTCATGAAATAATTCTTTCCTTAAACTCTTCTCGTGTCCTCCTGAGGTAATTGTGTCATTATTCCTGCCAGGACCCTGACTGCTGTAGTGGATTTTAAGACTCGTGGTGTTATATGCAGATTGGAGTTATATTACAGCCAATGATTCATTTTTAGAGAAGTCTTAATAAAGCTCTGCGATTACTCAAATTCAGACAAGTAGCAAACACAAGATTTTCCTTTTATTCCCCTTTCCTATCTCAAGAGAATAAAGTTCATAGAGCAGGAAAAAAACAATACACTTATTGGTTCTCTGTCCAGCCCCAGGCAGGGTGTGTAATCAGGGAGGGAGCAAGATGACAGTACAGGGATGAGGAAAACTGGCAACTGAAAAGCAGAAGCTATATAACAAATTCAAAACATGTGGCAAACAGAATGGTAAATCTTCACCTATAGGATGTACTTACGTTAAAGGACACCTCATAGATTTAAGCTCCAAAGGAACATAACCAATGATATCTTACTCTTGAAAATTC
Source organism: Cephalophus harveyi (assembly GCA_006410635.1). Taxonomy (NCBI): domain Eukaryota; kingdom Metazoa; phylum Chordata; class Mammalia; order Artiodactyla; family Bovidae; genus Cephalophus; species Cephalophus harveyi. Next base: position 91,570 of record SJYT01030904.1, read on the forward strand.
AGTAAGTCAGCTACCACCATGGAAGGGAGTATGAGTTCCTCAGCTTAGAACTTGGGAGAGAAGGGTGTGAGAAATAAAAAGGCATAACAGAAAGATATATCACGGCCTCATGGTCTATGATTCCTAAGACTTTCCAAGTGAGAAAACCTGTTGTGTAAGTAGAGAATATCAGCCTGTCTCTCTTGATCACCATCACTTGATACCATAACACTGATTGAGAGCTCACTCTGTATGAGGCACTGTAGGTGTTGTGGCTGCAAAAATGAATAAGGATGGCAGACAAATTCACTGATGACTCCATATCAAAGTGGACTATGATATTTACACAAGAAAATCTCTCATAGAATAAACATGAGTGACTTGAGAGCATGAAAGTTATATTCCTCAGGCTGCAGTGAAAACCCAGTCCTGTTTCATTTCCAAGAAGAAATGGAGAGCAGCTATTTACTATCTTTTTTTAAATTATTATTATTTTTTTAACTTTACAATATTGTATTGGTTTTGCCATCAGTTCAGTTCAGTTCAGTCGCTCGGTCGTGTCTGACTCTTTGCGACCCCATGAATAGCAGCACGCCAAGCCTCCCTGTCCAACATTAGTTTACTATCTTTCATGTAATTACATCTAGAGGGTAATTTAATGATGATTTCACCTTTCCTCTCCATCCTTCCTGCTAATTCACCTTCATTATCCCAATATGGACATCATGCCTACAAGCCTATTTCCTTGGCACATCCAGAGAGGCATCCAGTGCTTTCAGTTGAAAGTGCCCATGTTCTACGATAATAACCACAGTTCAGTATGCCTCCTCATTGCAGTAGTGCTTCCATCAACGTATAGGAAACAGTAATATTTTTAGGCTGAATGGAAGAGATTATTGTGGCTTAAGGCAAAGAGCTTAGGACTATGATGGTCTTGAGTCCCGCCTCGTTACCCCAAGGTCTAAGAGGATATGGGTAGCCCTTTCACTATAGAGAGACTAGGAATTTCTGGCTTCCAGAATAAAGTCCAAATACTTTAAGTCTGTGTGGCAGATAACACATCCAATCTAAATGGGACCTTGTTACCTGGTTTTGTCCATTCTGGACACCGAACTCTTGACTCTCTGCTCAGCACAGACATCTGTGTACCAAACTCTATTCAAAGGGGTTCTTTAACTGGGGAATATAAGAAGATGGCAAAAGATGATGACTGAAGACACACTCTGAAATGAGAACACTATAAAGTTTATTATACACAGTTACACTCAGCTGATCATAAAGAAGATATATAATGGGTTGTTTATTTGTCTCATGTTGATCCTCCCGTGACCCCATGGACTATAGCCCACCATGCTCCTCTGTCCACGGGATTCTCCAGGCAAGAATACTGGAGTGGGTTGAAATTTCCTTCTCCAGGTGATCTTTCCCGCCCAAGAATCAAACCCAGGTCTCCTGCATTGCAGGCAGATTCTCTACTGACTGAGCTATGAGGAAGTCGCAAGAAACTGGTAGTAACCCTTAATGATATTATTCCTCTGTGTGCTTCTATTTGATTCTAGGATACCTGTGCAGTGATGCTCACTTCTTATCTCAGGTTTTTATTACTTTCACAGGTATTAATAGTTATTAATAGTTTTTAGCTTCTGAACATACGCCACAGGAATGGTTGGTCTTAGGCAAATCTGTCTCTGGACCTCTTAGAACATGTAGTACCCGCTGTGGGAGTGTATTATTTGGAGATATAATGGTAGAGATGGGGAAACAGGGGATTAAATTTTTATTTGGTGTAAAAGATTATTTCAGTTCGGAGTGGGCTCTGAAAATAAATCCTCCATTGTATAGATGGATGGTTGCCATGACACTTTCTGTGTAACACCTTCAACCATCTTCTCCTGGCATTAATAGTCCAGACACTATTGCTCTCTCACCAGTCAAGGCCCTCACCAGGTGGATGCCAATTATCTTTCTGTTTTTCTCTACTGCCCACCATGCATCTTGTTCTCTGGCCACAGCCACACACTTTTTAACTTTTCCTGCATATGTTTTTCCTTTTCAGCCTTTGTATTCCTTCTGTGTATCAACAACAACAAAAAATCTTTCCCAATTTGACTTTGTGGTAAATATTCACTCGTCAAGATCTGTGAATCCTTCCTATCTCCCTGGTGGGACAAGTTCATTCCTTCTTTTTATTCTCATCTTACTTCCTCTTCCACAATATTTATCATGCTGCATTATAGTCATAGTGAAGTTTATGTGTTTATGTGTCTATCTCCTCCCCATCCCTGTGAGACTATTGACCCTTGAGGTTAGCAGTGGTATCTTATTGAGCTAGTGCTCAGTAAGTGCCCAGCACATATTCTGGCATGGAGAAAATGCTTGACAGATGTCAAATGAATGATGGCAGGGCAGGCAAGAGCTTTCACCAACTTTAGTGAAGCTCTTCCCTGTCTGGTAGAGACTCAAGTGGAATAAAACCTTGAATATAATCCTGAGGTTTTATATCAAGGTTCTTAAAATTTTCACAGGAATTAGTTGTTGATTCCATGCCTAGCTAGCATCATGCATGCTTAGGGAATAGCATACAATTGTGATGATAGTTATTTGATAAAAGACATGCAGTTTCTTCTGCTTAGAGCACTCTTTCCCATGCCTATACCAAATTAGCCACTGTAGATTATCTGAACTTCCTTAATCATCACACTGTGTAATGATAGTCTATTTATTAAACTGGGGCTTCCCTGGTGGCTCAGTAGTAGAGAATCTGCCTGTCAGTGCAAGGGATGTGGGTTCCATCCCTGGTCCAGGAATATCTCCTAGAGAAGCAAATGGCAACCAACTCCAGTATTCTTGTCTGGAGAACCCCATGGAGCCTGGCAGGTCATAAGATCTCAATGCATCAGACATGACTTAGTGACTGAACAACACGAATTTATTGAACTGACTTCTCCTACTAAACTATAAATTCATGAAGACAGGATATATGTCAGGTATGTTCATCACTGTATCTTCCATTTTACTAGAAGCCTTGTGTATAATCGGTATTAAGGATTTTTTGAATGAATGAGTGAGTGAATGAATGAAGTTAGTTATCCTTGTTGGCTCAGCCAGCAATCTTTCATAAAAGGATAACTAAATATTACCTGATGGAGTTTCACCAATATAGATCCAGCTCCTTTGAAAGTTAGCAGAGCAAAGCAGGTGAGCAAGATAAATTTGGCAGTGCTTTAGAACCTTGCAAGAGAGAAGACATAAAGTCAGTGTAGATTATTTAGCAAACCCTGAAAAAAATTTCCCTGCTGACTTTTATATACTTAAATGAGAGCTATTCTTACAATGATTTTAATGATTCATTTGTGTTGCATCACGTACCTTAGTAGGCAGGAATATTTTTACTGTTTTACTCACCAGAATGTTTTCCCAAAGCAGCTTTTTGAGAGTAACAGACTAGCTTAGATGGTATGAAAGCCCGTCCTTCACTGCTCCATGGTGATATTGTTGGAAGGGGAAAGTTTTTCTATCCCTCTGTCCCACAGAAGATGGTTTGCCTTTCATTTGGCAACAGTTGTTTCAGGCTGGAAGGTTGTGAATAGGCAAATCAGAGAAATAATACAAATGGCTGATGCATATGCTTCATAACGCTTCTATCGTTTTTCACCCAATTTGGTGCTGTTGTTCAGTCACTCAGTCATGTCTTACTCTTTGTGAACCCATAGATGGCAGCACACCAGGCTTCCCTGTCCCTCACTGTCTCCCAGAGTTTGCTCAAACTCAAGTCCATTGAGTTGATGATGGCATCCAACTATCTCGTACTCTGCCTTCAATCTTTCCCAGCAACAGGGTCTTATCTAATAAGTTGGCTCTTCACGTCAGGTGGCCAAAGTATTGGAGTTTCAGCTTCAGCATCAGTCCTTCCAATGAATATTCAGGGTTGATATCCTTTAGGATTGACTGGTTTGATCTCCTTGCAGTCCAAGGGACTCTCAAGAATCTTCAACACCACAGTCTGAAGGCATCAATTCTTTGGTGTTCAGCCTTCTTTATGGTCCAACTCTCACATCCATTCATGACTACTGGAAAAACTATATGGACCTTTGTCAGCAAAGTGATGTATGAGTTTTCTATTGTGTAAGAAATGACCCCAAACTCAAAGGCTTAAAATAATACCCATTTATGATCTCCCAGTTTCTTTGAGTCAGGAGTTTAGGCATGCCTTAGCTCGAGCCTCTGCTCAGGGTCTCACTAGCCACAATCAAAGTGTTTGGGGAGGCTGTAGATTTCATCTGAGGCTCAAGGTCCCCTTCTAAGCTCATGTGGTTGTCAGTAGAATTCATCCACTGTGGCTGTAGAAGTTGTGGCGATCAGCTTCTACAAAGCCAGCATTTCTTTTTTTTTCTTTTTTAACTTTTTATTTTGTATTGGGTTATAGCCATTAACAATGTTGTGATAGCTTCAGATGAACAGCAAACAGACTCAGCCATACATATACATGTATCTCCATTCTCCCCCAAACCTCGCTTCCATCCAGGCTGGCACATAACATTGAGCAGAGTTCCCTGAGCTATACAGTAGGTCTTCTTAATTATTCATTTTAAATATAGCAATGCCTACATGTCCATCCCAAACTCCCTAACTATCCCTTCCCCCCATCCTTCCCCCAGGTAACCATAAGTTTTTTCTCGAAGTCTGTGAGTTTGTTTCTGTTTTGTAAATTAACATTTCTTTTTAGATTCTACATATAAGGGATATCATGTGATATTTCTCTTACTCTGACTTACTTCACTCAGTGTGACAATTCTAGGTCCATCCATGTTGGACCTAGAATTGCAAATAGCATTATTTTGTTCTTTTTAATAGCTGAGAAATATTCCATTGTATATATGTACCATATCTTCTTTATCCAGTCCTCTGTTGATGGACATTTAGCTTGCTTCCATGCCTTGGTTTTGAATATTGTAAACAGTGCTACAGTGAACACTGGGATGCATGTGTCTTTCTGGACCATGTTTTTCTCCAGATATATGCCCAGGAGTAGGATTGCAGGGTCATATAGTAGCTCTGTAGTCATGTATGGATGTGAGATTTGGACTATAAAGAAAGCTGAGCACTAAAGAAATGATGGTTTTGAAATGTGGTATTGGAGAAGACTCTTGAGTCCCTTGGACAGCAAGGTGATCCAACTAGTCAATCCTAAAGGAGATCAGTCCTGAATATTCATTGGAAGGACTGATGCTAAAGCTGAAACTCCAATACTTTGGCCACCTGATGTGAAGAACTGACTCATTTGAAAAGATGCTGACGCTTGGAAAGATTGAAGGCGGGAGGAGAAGGGGACGACAGAGGTTGAGATAGTTGGATGGTATCACTGACTCAGTGGGCATGAGTTTTAGTAAACTTGGGGAGTTGGTGATGGACAGGGAGGCCTGGTGTGCTGCAATCCATGGGGTCACAAAGAGTCAGACACAACTAAGTGATGAACTGAACTGAACCCTAGAAACATGTAACATTATTATTTCTATTCTTAGAATTCAAGAATTTTAGCAGGAATGCCTAAAGATATATGTTTTCTCATCAATCATTCCTGGAACTTGGTGAGCCCATTCAATTTGCAGACTTAGACTTTCAGTCATTGCCGGGAAGTGTTCTTTTAATTTGTTTAATAATTGCCTCTCCTCCATCTGTTCCTTTAGCTCCTCTGGAACACCTCTTATTTGCTGGTTACACACCCTTGATGCACCCTCCAAGTCTCTTCCCTAATAATTCCCTCTTTTTAATTGTTGCTCTGTGTTTTGAGATGACTCTTCAGTTTGATTTACTAGACCATTAGTAAATCTCTTCCAATTTATCAGCTGAATTGTATAGATGGAAAATCGTGTTTTTAGTGCCAGAAAGTCTCTGTGTGTGTGAATGTGTGTGATTCCTTGCATCTCCTTAAGTTCTCTTTCCTTGATCAATTTTCCATCTGTCTGTTCCAGAAGCTTGACTTAACTGGACATGTGTTCTTGTTAACCTGACTGGTCTTCTCTTTGCTGGACTACCTTAGAGATGTGTTTGTTGCTGTTTATTACTCCCTGAGGTGCTACTGGTTACTAGAGTCATCTTCAAGGCAGCATTCCTGCAGGTGGAGGAAGACAGAGTCATCTTTTCTCTCATGAGACTGCAGTCAAGAAGGCGGCAGGCTGTCAGGCCCATCCCGGGTCACCTGGAGGAAGCTTGCTTGCTCCCAGTATCCTGCACTCTCCCAGTTTCAGAAGCAGAAGAATTCTGCCCACTGGGTCCATTTCCTCCAGGTTTCTTAGAAGCCAAGAAGATATAGTACATGTATGTGGGCCTGAGATCATTGTCCCTGAGGACCAGAGATCTCTGAGATAAGGACTTGACTGGATTCCGTGCTTTGTGAAAAGCTCCCAGAGATGGGGACTGTGGGCAGACAGGATCCTTGGCTGGATCCTGTCCACAGGGTATGAAGCATTTTGTACTTTGCTGAAACTTTTATAGAGCCTGCTGCTGCTGCTGCTGCTGCTAAGTCACTTCAGTCGTGTCCAACTCTTTGCGACCCCATAGATGGCAGCCCACTGGGCTCTGCCATCCCTGGGATTCTCCAGGCAAGAACACTGGAGTGGGTTGCCATTTCCTTCTCCAATGCATGAAAGTGAAAAGTGAAAGTGAAGTCACTCAGTCATGTCCGACTCTTAGCAACCCCATGGACTGCAGCCCACCAGGCTCCTCCATCCATGGGATTCTCCAGGCAAAAGTACTGGAGTGGGGTGCCATTGCCTTCTCCTAGGACCTTATAAAGCTATTTATCTCAGGAGAGGCAGACTGATTGGACTTAGGACCGGAGAAGAAAGGAGTTGTGTCCTCTTCCTTCAGCTTCTCCTAATCCTCCTCTGTACTCAGCATTGTTTTTCATGGCAAAAGTACTGCAAGTAACCTATCAAAAGGGAGAGGACTAAATATATTATAGTGTATCCACAAATGAAATGCTGCACAGTCGCTATCAAGATACATAGCATAATGGGAAGGAAGACGCTTCAGAATGCAATGACTCCTGAGATTCTGTTTTAGAAATATTTTATGTGTATGTATATACCCTTATGCTTTTTTAAAAATTATTTTTATTTATTTATTTGTGGCTGTGCTGGGTCTTCATTGCTGTGTGGGCTTTTCTCTAGTTGCAGCAAGTGGGGGATATTTTCTAATTGTGGTTCGTGGGCTTCTCACTGGGGTGGCCTCTTCCATTGAGAATCACAGGTTCTGGGGCATGTGGGCTTCAGTTGTTGCAGCTCCTGGGCCCCGGAGCATAGGCCCAACAGCTGTGGCACGCGGGCCCAGTTGTACCATGGGATGTAGGATCTTCCCTGATTAGGGATTGAACCCGTGTCTCCTGCTTTGGCAAGCAGATTCTTTACTGCTGAGCCACCAGGAAAGCTCTACACTTAGGCTTTCTGACTGCAAACAATGAAAACTAATTTTGGTTAGCTTGAACTAAAAGTAAAATGAATTTTTTTTTTTTTTTTTTTTTTGCTGCATGAGTACTGACATAGCTAATGCATAGGTGGCAAATATTGAGCCATAAAGATTTGGGAATGGGAAGGGAAAGAGCAATGTCAAGGGCAACATCTGTGCCTCAGGACACAGATCTCTTCAGAGCACTACCAGTGAAGTGGCCCAGCTCCCAAGTCCTGGTGTCCCTGATACCCCACTGGATGGAGATCGGGTAATTATCTTGGCTGATGGTGTTCATTCTTGGATCGATCAGCATGGCCAAAAAGGGCAGAAGATATGTGGAATATTCCAGAGATCTATCTCTGTGTATCTTGAGACATTCTCAAAGAAAGGAACACTGCTAGCAGCCACCACTCCAGGAATCCAAAACATTTTATAAACCACACACACAGATAGATCTGAATACCCGTCAGACTGGTACTGTGACAGTTTCTCAGGCTTGTTTTTGATGATCTTGATGACTATGAGAAGTCAGGTATCTTGTAAGAAGCTCAGCACTGGGATTTGTCTGATGCCTTGCTCATGATTATACTGGATATGGGTTTTGGAGAAAACAAGCACAGAAGAAAAGTGCCTTTTTCCTTAAGTCACATCAAGGGTACTAAACGTGACAGGCCACTGTTGGCGCTGATCTTGATCACCTGCCTGAGGTAGTGCTTGTCAGGTTCCTGCTATAAAGTTACTCTTCTCCTCTCATCCCTTGCCATGCTGTGCTTTTTGGAAAGAAGTCACCCTGCAGAGCCAACTCTTAAGGAGGGGCGTATGCTCCACCTCCTAGAGGGCAGAATGTTATTACATAAATTATTTGAAATTCTTCTGCATTAGAGATTTTTCTCTTTTCTCCCATTTATTTATTTGTTATATCAGTATGGATTCATAGGTGTTTATTTTGTACGTTGATTTATAAACCAATACTACTTTATTTGTTTGCTCAAATTGTTCTCATTTTGCCCATTGGGAGCTCTTTCCACTGGCACCTGTGTTCCTCTGATGTACCCCCTCGTAGTGTTTTTATTTTGTTTGTTCACTCACCTCCTCACTCTCTGATACTTCAGTAGGTTCTGGACCCATCTTGTGTATTTCCTGTCCCAGTCTTAGAATCACCCCCTTCTCCGGGTAGTTCTGGTTTCTTTTATTGGAGAATGGTGTTAGAAACAAAGAACTTGATGATGAATGTTCTTTTCTAAAGTGTAAAGAAAAAAATCCTGTAGCTTAATTTGGTTTATTCCAGGCTGAACCAACCTCCGCTTAACCAATGTTGGCTAGCTGATAGTCAGATACCTGGCTTCCTCCATGTATATACTTTATAGGAGCTCCTTCTTTCCCTTTCTCCCCATCAAATTTAGATTTTTACAGCTTCCATTTGGAGAAAATTTCTTATGTCCAAAGTTCAGAATGTTACCTGAATATAGTGAATTAATGAGCATCTTTTGCGAAAACCTAAGATACTGGGAAGAAAATATAGTACTCAAAAATCCATTTACATCTCCCATCAAAGATGCCATCAACTTGCTTCGAATTTTCTATTGAGAGCAGATGCAAATGTATCTCACTTGCTCCTGTGATTGTATTGGGGATTTTGGACCTCATTAACATACAGATCCCTAGAATTATTCCATTTATAACACCTAAAGATGTTATATTGAAAGTTAGCTCATTGAAACAAAATCAAGCACTGAAAGCATTAAAGAATAGCACTTCAAACTATGAGCGGTCTGATGTTAGATTGGAAATATACATTCTACAGCAGTGGCCTCTGCCCATCATGGTGTATTTCATGGTGTCTAGCCATCTGACACACCAGAGGGTGCAGACATCCTTATGGGACTTTTCCTGTGACGCTGCCACAAACTTGTCATTTCCTCTGTTAATTCCTATCACCTGCTCAGTTTGCTCTTATCAGGCAAACACGCTTTGCCTTCCATGCACCCACCAGGGCTGTCCTGTCACTTTCTTGTTTTTCTACCAGTTCTTCTCATTTATTATCTGTTTATTAGAGCCATCTTGCTTATATTTTGCTGCACAACCTCTTTCCCTTATTTGATATGCTCTCAGTTTCTACTTTCTTCATGGAGCTTAAGCAGATGAAATAGAATTAGAGAGTACTTTCCCAGCGAGAATCTCCTATATTTTCCCTTGATTTAAATTGTATTTCCTCTTTGATTTCTTCGGTGAACCTTTGGTTGTTTAGTAGCATATTGTTTAGCCACCGTGTGTTTGTGCTTTTTAGAGTCTTTTTATTTATAGTTTATGTCTAATCTCATAGCAATGTGATCAGAAAAAGATGCTTGATATGATTTCAATTTTCTTAATTTTACCGAGGCTCACTTTGTGGCCCAGCATGTGATCAACCCTGGAGTATGTTCCATGTGCACTTAAGAAGAATGTGTAGTCTTCTGCTTTTAGAGGGAATGCTCTATGAATATCAACTGATGTGCCCTAAGTGTCCTTGAAGGCCTATATTTCCTTACTAAATTTCTCTCCAGATAATCTGTCCGTTGATGAAAGTAAGGTATTAGAGTCCCCCACTATTATTGTGCGACAGTCAGTTTCTCCCTTTGTGGTTGTTAGTATTTGTCTTACATGTTGAGGTGCTCCTATATTCCGTGCGTGCTGCTGCTGCTGCTGCTAAGTCGCTTCAGTCGTGTCCGACTCTGTGCGACCCCATAGACGGCAGCCCACCAGGTTTCCCCGTCCCTGGGATTCTCCAGGCAAGAACACTGGACTGGGTTGCCATTTCCTTCTCCAATGCATGAAAGTGAAAAGTGAAAGTGAAGTCGCTCAGTCGTGTCTGACCCTCAGCGACCCCATGGACTGCAGCCCACCAGGCTCCTCCGTCCATGGGAGTTTCCAGGCAAGAGTACTGGAGTGGGTTGCCATTGCCTTCTCCCTATTCAGTGCATATATACTTATAATTGTTATATCTTCTTCTTGGGTTGAACCCGTGATCATTATGTAGTCTCCTTCTTTGTCTCTTATAATAGTCTTTGTTTTAAAGTCTGTTTTGTCTGATATGAGTATCGCTACTCTAGCTTTCTTTTGATTTCTATTTGCATGGAATACCTTCTTCCATCCCCTTACTTTAAGTCTGTAAGTATCCCTGGGTCTGAGGTGCATTTCTTGTAGAGAGCATGAATAGAGGTCTTGTTTTTGTATTCATGCAGCCAGTCTATGTCTTTTGGTTGGTGCATTTAATCCATGTACATTTAAGATAATTATTGATATGTGTGATCCTGCTACCATTTTCTTAATTGTTTTGGGTTTATTTTTTGTATGTTTTCTCCTATTCTGTGTTTCCTGCATAAAAGAGTTCCTTTAGTATTTGTTGTAAAGCTAGTTTAGTGGTACTGAATTCTCTTAACTTTTGCTTGTCTATAAAGCCTTTGATTTCTTCATCAAATCTAAATGAGAGTCTTGCTGAGTATTTTGATTATAGATTCTTCCCTTTAATCACTTTAAATACATTATGCCATTCCTTTCTAGCTTGTAGAGTTTCTGTTGAGAAATCAGCTGATAACCTTGTGGCTGTTCCCTTGTATATTATTTGTCTATTTTCCCTTGTTGTTTTTAATATTTTATCTTTGTCTTTAATTTTTGTCAGTTTGATTACTGTGTGTCTTGGTGTGTTCCTCCTTGGGTTTATCCTGCCTGGGACTCTCTGTACTTCCTGTACTTGGTTGACTATTTCCTTTCCCTTGCTAGGGAAATTTTCAGCTATTGTCTCTTCAAATATTTTCTTGGGTCCTTTTTTCTCTCTTCTTCTGGGACCCTATAATGCAAATATTGGTGTGTTAAATTTTGTCCTAAAGCCCTCTTATGCTGTATTCTTTTCTTTTTGTTCTTTTTCTTTTATTCTGTTTGAGCCCTAATTTCCACCAATCTGTCTTTCAGGTCATTTATCTGTGCTGCCTCAGTTATTCTGCTGTTGATTCCTCCTATTTTTCATCTCTTTGTTCTTTAGATCTTCAAGGTTTTTGGTAAATATTTCTTGCATCTTCTTTATTCTTTTTCTGAGATCCTGGATCATCTTCACTTTTATTGTTCTGGATTCTTTTTCTGAAAGATTGCTTATCTCCACTTCATTTAGTTGTTTTTCTGGGGATTTATCTTGTTCCTTTATCTGGGACATAATCCTGTGCCTTTGCATTTTGATTAGATTTCTGTAATTGTGGTTTTCATTCTGGAGATTGTAGTTCTTCTTGCTTTGTCTGCCCTCTGGCAGATGAGACTTAGAGGCTTGTGCAAGCTTCCTGTTGGGAGCAACTCTCAGTGGGGAAAACTGGGTCTTGCTCTGGTGGACAAGGCCTTGATCAGTAAAACTTTAACCCAATTGTCTGCTGATGGGTAGGACTCCCCTCCTTCCCTGTTAGTTGTTTGGCCTGTGGCAACCCAGCCCTGGAGTCTGCAGCCTTTTAAGTTCAGTTCAGTTAATCAGTCATGACCAGCTCTTTGCAACCCCATGGTTTGCAGCACACCAGGCTGCCCTGTCCATCTCCAACTCCTGGCGTTTACCCGAACTCTTGTCCATTGAGTCAATGATGCCATCTAACCATCTCATCCTCTGTCTTCCCTTCTCCTCCTGCCCTCAATCTTTCCCAGCATCAGGGTCTTTTCAAATGAGTCAGCTCTTCACATCAGGTGGCCAAAGTATTGGAGTTTCAGCTTTAACATCAGTCCTTCCAGTGAACACCCAGGACTTATCTCATTTAAGAGGGACTGGTTGGATCTCCTTGCAGTCCAAGGGACTCTCAAGAGTCTTCTCCAACACCATAGTTCAAAAGCATCAGTTCTTCAGTGCTCAGATTTCTTTACAGTCCAACTCTCACATCCATACATGACTACTGAAAATACCATAGCCTTAACTAGATGGACCTTGGCTGGCAAAGTAATGTCTCTGCTTTTGAATATGCTGTCTAGGTTGGTCATAACTTTCCTTCCAAGGAGTAAGTGTCTTTTAATTTCATGGCTGCAATCACCATCTGCAGTAATTTTGGAGCCCCCCAAAATAAAATCAGCCACTGTTTCCACTGTTACCCCATCTATTTGCCATCAAGTGATGGGACCAGAAGCCATGATCTTCGTTTTCTGAATATTTGAGCTTTAAGCCAATTTTTTCACTCTCCTCTTTCACTTTCATCAAGAGTCTTCATAAGGGTGGTTGCCAGGAGCCAGTGTGAGGAATCCCGCCCGTGGCAAAGGTCATCAGGAAGGAAGCCTGACAAAACGCAAGGGCGTGATCAGGCTTCAGGGATTCCCCCTGGAATTTCCTGAGCATCCACCCCCAAAAACCAGAGTCTGCCTGCTTTACTGTGTTATGCTTTCTACCTACTCTTCTGACATTAACAGGGGGCTGTCCCCCCACCACCTTTTTCTGGAAAAAGTTAATTTAGAGCTTTTAGATAATAAATCTCCTGGGCATAATAAGAGTGTTTCAATCCAAAAACCCCTCTGATGGCTTTCTAGCCTGCCTGCCAGACTCTTACAGCTGCACATGTGATTGTGGCCTACCAACCGCAAGAGGCACAGGAAGCTTAAAACATCCTAGGAATGTAGGGGCTTCCGAGGAGTCAAAATCATTAGAATAGGACTGATTAAAGGTTTCATTTGTTGAGCCAATACTTGCTGCCAAATTTTCATATCTTTTATTTGTAGATATAGTTGGTATATAGAAAAAACAGGTAGTAGACCTGGTATTAGCAACATTAGATCTTTGAGTTAAGTACTTTCTTTGTTATAACCCACTGCACCTTTGTTCTACAGGAATGTAACTTTATTTAGTACTTTGAGGGTGATGCAGAAAGCTTTCAGATAATAAATCTCCTGGGCATAATAAGAGTGTTTCAATCCAAAAACCCCTCTAATGGCTTTCTAGCCTGCCTACAGGACTCTTACAGCTGCGCATGTGATTGTTTGCGGCCTCCTGACCGCGAGAGGCACAGGAAGCTTAAAACATCCTAGGAATGTAGGCGCTTCCGAGGAGTCAAAATCATTAGTATAGGACTGATTAAAGGTTTCATTTGTTGAGCCAATACTTGCTGCCAAATTTTCATATTTTATTTGTAGATATAGTTGGTATATAGAAAAAACAGATATTGGCCCTGGCATTAGCAACATTAGATCTTTGAGTTAAGTACTTTCTTTGTTATAACCCACTGCACCTTTGTTCTACAGGAATGTAACTTTATTTAGTACTTTGAGGGTGATACAGAGTAAAGAAAAAACACTTCTAAGGAAAAAGAGTTTTCTGGTTGATAGACATTTATCTAGGAAGAGAGCCATAAAAATGTTAACAGGCCTCTTGGCCAGAAGATAATGTAAACCACCTGAGACCTTTTGTATACGGGAAGGTATGCAAAAAGAAAGCCTGGTCTCAATGAGGGTCAGGACTGCTGCCCCTGCATAACTCTGCATATTCCATTATTTCTTTATGTACAACTTGGGGTATATAAACTGATTTTGAAAATAAAGTCTTGAGTCTTGCACCGATGCTGGGCTCCCCCATGTCGTTCTTTTCTCCCCTTTTCCGGTTGAATTCCCATCTGGAGCAGGGAGGCTCACCACGTCTATTACTTGCCTTGGCTTCTAAGATCCAAGCGAAACGGAGCCTAAGGTGGGCATCCTTTGATATTCAAGTGGGCGCCAGTGGCCTCACGTAGATGGTGCAAACTTCTTGTCTCGAAGTTTTATTGGTTTTCTCCGTAAACCAAGTTATTCAGCCTCTTTTCTCCATCTAAATTTCCTACTATACTATTTCTTCCTAATCTAATCTTATATCTCTAAATAAATTTTTCCTCTCCTATCCATCTCCCCTTCAAATCACCCTGGATCCACCAGGGCTGGACCCCGGTAGTAACTGGTCTTTATCCACATGGAGCTGTAACTGAGAATAAAATGGAACAAATTCATGGTTTTTTAGAATGAAGAGATCTCTACCGATCTTAGTGCTAAGACTTGGCAGCACACAGATCTTAAAGAGAGTCAACCATACAGAAGGAATACAGTTAGTGGCAGAAAAGAAAAGAATCTGGGAAAAAAGTTAATAATTCTGACTTGTTGTCAGGGACCTTCTGGGACCAGGCACATGTAGTTGCCAGTTAAACTGAAATATTTAATTTATTCAAAAACAAAACAGATGGGGACCAATAGAGGGTGGAGACAGGGGTTTTTAACAGATCTGGAGCAACATGCCTTCCCTCCTGCCTTTAGAGTATCCAGCAGACATATATGGTCACACACCTTGAGTATGGGATAAATTTGACTCTATGTTATTTATTATCAGTTCTTTTCATTTTATAAAAGCATATTTGCACTAAAGCCTGTACTAGGCAAAAGTTGCTTTTCTGTTTTAAGGTGAAGATTAAAATATTTCCTGAAGATTAAAATATCACTAAGTAGATATAATAGATTCCTAAACTATCTACTTTTTAATCATTACTCTTGCAATTTCAAAAATATTTCTCTCTCTCTCTCTCTCTCTCTCTCTCTCTCACACACACACACACACACACACACCCCTCTCCCCTAACTCAACCTTCTCTCTCTTCCCTTCACTCTAATTATGAATTTCCAGTGCTTTGATTCCATTTGATTACAAAGGAATAGTGTTAACCCTATGAGAACACTATGAGATGATAGCTTCATACACTGTATTAATAGAATCGAAAATCTGTTTTCCTGCCATTTAACCTTATGGCATAACCCTTATGTTTCACATTCTCCATCTGGTCTGGTACTTAAACAAATGGATTCTCCAAGAGCACCAACAGATAAAGATGAAATTACACTTAAACAAATGGATTCTCCAAGAGTACCAACAGATAAAGATAAAATTACACAAGCAGACAGGGTCTCCTTATGAGAACATTAATGTTAAAATGGACCAGAAGCTCTGTTTCTTAGTCTCCCCATTCTTCAAGCAAGCATTCTGATGGATCAGAATATAATTATCCCTTTTCTTTTTCTCTGCAGGGAAACTACGTCTCTGCAAGAACTTATTATGAAAGAGCCTTACAGCTGGTTCCAGACAGCAAACTACTGCAGGAAAATCTCGCCAAATTGGATCGCCTTGAGAAAAGATTACAGGAAGTTCGAGAAAAGAACCAAACATAGTAGCATTTGACCCAGTCTCAAAGGACAGTGCTGTTGTCTTTGGAAGAGGAAGAAGTGATGGAAGCTTTGCTTTCACAACAGTTGGGGCACTACCAATGGCATTTTCCTCTCACTCTGAGTTCAGGGTGACACATTTTGGGACACCTGCTGGTAACGCTGTGCTGGAGACTTGCATTTCCATGAAAGAAGACAAAAAGAGCAAGCAGGGGCTAGGAGACCTGAGATGGAAGGAAAACAGCAGCTGCACATTTTACAGAATTTTTCTTGCTTTAATTCTAGATTTCCTTTCATATATGTGTCTGCTTTTTCAACCTGGAGATCTAATTCCATTTCTTAGTGTAGACATTTCTTGGTGTAGCCTCGCAGAAATAAAGGCTTGAAATGCTACGAAGGCATGGCATCTCTTCTTTATGAGAAGAGATATTTCAGAGAGGATAAATCCTCTGGGATAAACCATTTGGGAGATTCTTCCAAGAGGTAGCTCATTTAATTCTCTGGAACTAGAAATGAGTATCTCATAGTTTTTGTAAAAATCTTCTGGAATATATGGGGAAAGAGGCTGTTGTTAAGTCAGCTTTATCTTATATCCTTTTAAGGATATTGCTAGAGCCTTATTGAGAAGTAAATTAAATTCCACTCTGATACAAGCTGTTTTCCCATTGCCTAATATATCAATAAGGAAGTTTCTGGAATTGTGTATGGGTATTCATATTCCTATGGGAAAATCAAAGATGTCAGTACCCCTGATTGTTTATGGAAATGTTTTAAATTATTTTAATTTTATTACAAGTATTATTGGAGTAGTGGTTCTGCTCTAAGATTTCATAAGTGCTTTTAAAAATCATAAATGTTTCCACCTCCAAATATATTGTTATTTTGGTGGAGAAAAAATAGTATATTCTACATGAGAATTATTAAAGATATTAATTGAGAGAAATGTTCTACTTTATTATCTTAACTTTCAGAGATTATTTTTTGAAAATATATTTAATCATTGAGGAATATTTACAGTATATTACAGAAATCTTCATAGACTCTAAATGGATGTAAGGAAGCTGTATTGATTGATCTTCCTAGGCTTAATGAGACTTCCCTGGTGGCTCAGACGGTAAAGCGTCTGTCTACAATGTGGGAGACCCGGGTTCAAGCCCTGGGTTGGGAAGATTCCCTGGAGAAGGAAATGGCAACCCACTCCACTACTATTGCCTGAAAAATCCCATGGACAGAGGAGCCTGGTAGGCTACAGTCTGTGGGGTCACAAAGAGTCAGACACAACTGAGGCTTAATGAGAATTCTGTGCTTAAAACATGAATGATAGAACCTGCAGTTCTTGGTTCTGTGTTTGGAATTTTGGAGATTTCATGGAAAATGCTCAAAAAAATCTAAATTCATAATTTTAAAAAATATATATTTATATTTAAAAGGTATGGATGGCAAAGTTGAACTTACAATTTGACATTTGTCTTTTAGTGTTATTTATTTCATAACATAAAATATTTAATATATGAACACATTTTTCTCTGTACATAGTGGTTTTAGTGGCAGCTTATACAACTGATCATACAAAAATTATAAATCTAAACTACAAAGTAATTAAGTTTCAACAGTCCCTCAAAACTTTTGTATTGATTATTCACTTGCTAAAGTTAAAGGAATTAGGAATCAGCCATCACTGTTTGGGTGGTAATATATTTTGGAGTTGAAGAAATTGGAATATGTGATTCTAATTTGGTATTCATCATAAACTTAAAAACAAACAAACAAAATCTATTCTGGATAGTGCTGTTCCTGGTACTATGCTAAGCCAGGTGTCATACAGGTATCATGCCAGGTGTCATACACATTTAGTAGCTTAAGGCACATGTATGTCACATGCTCCAGCCAGAGCAAGAAGCCTTCTGCTTCTTTTTAGCCCCAGTAGCAGAAAGCACTGCCTCTGTGTTGTTATTATTACTTTTTGTCAAGGTAAATCTAGATAAAAGGAAAAAAATTTCTTTGGAAAGGGATGATGCCAGGAATATTTTAAATATAAAGGATTATGGAATTTAAATTAGCATACATGTTTGTGTGTATCAATAATCCAATAATGTATATATTACAACTATGATCTTCTGTTTCTAATAGTCTTTAATGTTATAGATCATAAATGTATCTAAAATTTCATTGCAAATATTTTTAGTCCCCCAAATTATACTTCTAGTCCTAAGGTCAAGAAATGTACTATAATATTTATTATAAAATAACTACTCCACCCCACCCCCAAAATGAAAAACATGGAACCATAGCTAAAAACAATATCTAGTACTTTAATTACAAACTTTTTAGAATAATCAGTAACAAAAATTTATACTTAGAAAATTAATGGAAAAGATCAAGCCCCAAATTTTGAAAAGCAATTATGCCTTATCTGAAGGGCTGCTAAAGATACGAGAATACATTTGTTGGAATAATTGCAATGGCTACTATAGCCTAAAAGTTTCTGAGAGAAAAGGGTCATGTGGCCTTCAGGAGACTTTTTCTTTCTTCTTTTGGATGTTTTTCTCTCTCCCCATCTGTCTCTGTTTTCTGTCTCTTGTCTCTCTCTCTCCCTTTTCCCTTCCCCTCTTCCCCCACCAACCCCTTCCATCTCTCTGTCTCCCTCTCTTTGTCTTTCTCACGCTGTCATTCTGTCTCATTCTGTCTGTGCACACTGGCATCTCTTTGAACATTAGAAGTAAGCACTTTTTGTTGGATCAGGTATTTCTGTCCTGAGTTAATACTTTCACTTAAATGTGGCCAATGAAATAGCTTTCATAGTTGCATGGTACCTATAAGAAAGTAAATCACACATTATTTTTCAAAGATATTAAGTGTATTTTATAACTATTTTTATTCGCTCTCATAACATTAAATATTATGTGGAACTCATCCTTATCAAAATAAGAATGGGGTGCCCTGGCCTGTCATGGAGTTCATCCAGATTCCCTTAACAAAAGCAGGCTTGGCTGTGAATTTGTAACCTCTTTCTGAGATGGAACTGTAGAGCCAGCTTCGTGGATATGCAGTCTCTGCAGGCCTCAGGGCCTTGCACTCAGATGCACCTTGTGCTTGGTTGGATGCTCTGCTTGAAATTCTTAGTAATTTTTGAACAAAGGTTCTACAATTCTGTTTTGCCCAGGACAGGAAGGAATGTAACTGATAACAAGGCTGGAGTTGGTTCAGTCTATCTAACCTGTCCTTCTGCCCTGCATAGAACCAGTTCTCCTTGCCTTCAAATTTTCCAATAAGTGGCAGTCCTTTCACATGCCCTTTGACATAGAAGCCACGAGAATGGCTTTACAAGCTTATGTTAACCTTAAGAATTATTCAGGATTTCAAAGCTGACTCAGGTGTTTTCAACCTGTTAATGGTATTCATGAAATATGGCTCATTAATTAACTGTAGTGAACTAAACCAAAGATTCAAATACCTTGAAGGAAAGGAAATTTTATTTTAGGGACTCTTGAGATATATTCTTTTAGGTCTGTTTATTTTAAAGCCCATCACAAAACAAAGAGGATTGTCAGCACTTGGATTCCAGCTGCCCACAGTACTTCACGGCCCCCAGTGTAGGAGTCTGACGTGCCTGACACATAAGACCTCATTCGGTGCAGGGCTTTGCACTGGTGCAGCTGCTGTTCAACAAAGCTAAACGAGAAAAATCCACAGCTTTCCACACAAGCCAACTGGAAAAACTAATTTGAGGAGGAGTAAAAAGCAAATGTGGGTTTCATACTGTTTCTTTCAAACCTTCCAAGCCTCTCAAATTGAAATGCCACATTCAGCTGACAGCTGAGATCTCACCCCTCACACACAGGTGCTCTATCTAGGCCCTAGTGGACTTGAAATAACCTGGTGCACACTTTGGGAATCACTGGACCTCGGCCATTCAGGTTAAGATTCTAATATGCAGTCAGGCTGGAGAACCACTGCAGGCTAAAACCTTTAATAAGAGTTTATGACTTTTACCAGGAGATGTTTACAGTCTTTTACAGTTTTCACTTCTAAATTTAGACTAAAGTGAGCCAAAGAATTTCAAAGAATGACTTAATAGCACACTTGGTTAGTTGAAGCTGCCATGCCAAGATTGACAAACAGGTGGGTTGGCTGAGGTGGTTTTGCATTTGTGGCAACGGGACTATAATTTAATCTCATATTTACAGAACTCTTGGTTCTCAGATGGAGAATGGCTCTGCTATTTTCATCTACCAGATGAGGAGCCCAGTATATAAAATTCATGTTTTGTTATGACTCATAGAAGGATCCATGACAAAAGTTTATGCCTACACCTGTATCTCTTTTTTTTAAGTTATACATGTCAACTTTTGTTAATTATTTCTTAATTGTACTCATTACAATAAGTTTAAAAAATATTTTTCTCTGGTTTGTGATAGATTTGTACCTTAGATCAATAAATCTATAGGTTATAGTAACAGCACTCAAAGCAAATGTAGTTATAGGCATTGTTTATTTTAATATTTTCCTAGTTTCCAAATCACATTTACTTTGATAAAAGCGTATGTTGGTATTTCCCATTAATAACAACAAAAACAACTATCTAAATAGCCTCTTTTGACATTTTTAAAAGAGTAAAAAGAAAAAAAAAAACCCTGTCAAATCTTATGTTTAGGCTATAATTGAATAAGATAAAAATTTACAATGCCAAAAATGTAAGGAAATGCAACTTTTTATGATTATTCTTGAAGTTTCTGATGTGAAAACTATGTTGAGCAATCCTTACAAAAATAGCACTTCCTTATTTTTGTCTTTTACTAGCTATGTAACTTAACAGAAATGAAATAACTTCAATCAAGCTATGGTTTATTATCAGTAAAATATAATGTCACAACAGAATTGGTATCTATCAATTGGCTCATATAAAAATGTTCTAATTTTATCAACCAAGGATCCTTTCCATAAAAACCTTTAGGGCACATAACTGATAAAATTAGCATCATCACAATATGGGGTCATTATTAGTGTGTAAGTTTAGATCAACAGTTGCCACAAACTAAAAAGAGCTCCCCATGTCCAGAAATCCAGGACATTTTTTCCCATTCTCAGTGGTGCACATGGTGTGTATTTGTATCACTGTGGATACAAGTAATACAAATGTGCATAATGTCCTTTGGGGGTTATCTTGCTGCTCCATAGGAGGGGAGACCCAATCCAAGAATCTGGAGAGTTGGAATCTAGTCCTGCTCTGCCACAAAGCAGTTGCCTCACGCAGGACAAGTTACCAAGTGTCTCAGTCACGTTTATAGTACATTAAAGGAGTGGTTAATTCTATGGGAAAATCAAGCTCTGTGAGTCCCCCGAATCCAAATGGAAAGCCCACTGCCTCCGCAATTGAGTGTTGAGTGTGGCTCTTAGTTTTAGAAATTCTTAAGATAATTATTACAGCAAAACACAGAACCCTAAAAGCGACTGGACTGCCTATATACTTTTATGTGACAGAGGTAAATACTCCTGTTTTGCAGTCTCCATTCCCTTCTCCAGGCGATCATCCCTGGGTCAGGAGGATCCCCTGGAGAAGGAAATGCCAACCCACTCCAGTATTCTTGTCTGAAGAATTCCATGCACAGAGGAGCCTGGTGGGCTACATTCCATGGGATCACAAAGAATTGGACACGACTGAGTGACTAACACTTTCACATGTAAAAATTAGCGATTTTGTTGTGTTTCTGGGGGAAAAAAAATTTAAATTTCCTCCAAAGACATTAAAGTATCTGGAGAAACCACGGCCTGCTTTTATAATGTGGAAATCGGCTGATTTGCTGTGACTCACCCATCCTTCCTTTTTTTAGATGGAAATACCTGTATCATGTTTTTCAGATTGCTTTGATCAGTTATATATAAATGTACGTTTTTGTTACTTTTGCTGTGCCAGTTAGAAATATATCTCCCATAAAGGATTTCTCCCATTTAAGTCTGATTATGTACACTTTGCCTAGGTCTTTCCAAAATAAAATTTATGTAAATGTATATTTTATATAAAATATGATGAAAATAATTAAGTCTTGTTTCAATCTCTCAAGTGGTCTGTGGTTAGTACCCACTGAAATTTATATCACCATTAGGTGCCCACTTTTAAAATAAAAAAAATACCTTCTTTCTTCCTATCCCCCATTGTTCATTCATTCATTGCATTGTTCTGTGTGCATGGTGCCTGCTGCACATGCCTTCACCTCTTTCTTGATGGTATAAATACAAAGCAGAAAATAGGTACTTCCTCAGTATTCTGCACTCTGTCTGCAAACCTACCTGCATCTAATTCTGTTGCAACAATGGAAAAAGAGGATCCTGGGCCCTGGATATCACTTCTTGTAGAACTTCATTCTTTAATCGCTTTCTTTTTCTTCTTTAACTTCTTCCTTTTGCTGGCTCTTGTCAGTTCAGTTCTATTTTAAAACACAGATACTGGTAGCCACCATGAAGATCACTTAGAAAAAACCTTTCCTTTATTCCTTTTCATGCGGTAGCTACTACCGCATCTCTATGTCCTTCACAGCCACTCTATCAGAATAAATTGTCTCCACTCATTCTATCTCTGTCCTTCACATTCTGTCTGCATCCTAGTGAAATCTGTCCCTGCAACAAATTCAAAGGAAATTGCTGTTTCTAATGTCAACAATGATCACTTTACTGCCCATTCCTAGGCCTTGTGGGATTTGGGAGAGGGTTCTAGAGTTTGGACCAGTGTTTTAGTAGGCATGGAAAAACTCATTTTTTAAACAAAACATTATGTACCCATGGTTTACTTATTGCTCCTGGGTTAGCCTCCTAACACTCCTAATTTTTCAACTATCCTTAGAACTGGGGCATCCATCAAGCATCCTGGAAGGCCTCCAAAAGCAGATCACTATTATGCTGCCCTAATGAAATTATGTTCAAATTCAATGCAGGTTTCTCAATCCAGTTTGGGATAATCCAGCTCACTCTGCTTGACATCCTTTCCTTTTCTATAGTTTTGTGGGTTTTCTTTAAATAAGAGAATGCTTCCATTTCAGCATCACCACAAAGTCAGTTTATATTTAAAACATCATCTTACTAGCAAATTTATATCTGAAACTAATGACTTGGCTTTTGACATGTATGCAATTCACAATGAATGACTCTTTTTCTATTTAATGAAAAGGCATTATATTTTTAGGGCTGTAAGGGAACAATCTTCTGTATTAGAAGGACAAGGTCTCATTTAAGGCTGAGAGTTTGAACTCTGGAAACAAAGGGAGCTATGCTGTAACAGGAAATGATGTCCAACCCCATGGAGACTTCGGGTCTGAAACAAAACACTAATGATCCTGCAAAGCTGTGTGTGTGCCACTTGTACAAGACTGCAAGGGGATACGGTTTTATTTCAAAGAATGACTTAATAGCACACTTGGTTAGTTGAAGCTGCCATGCCAAGATTGACAAACAGGTGGGTTGGCTGAGGTGGTTTTGCATTTGTGGCAACGGGACTATAATTTAATCTCATATTTACAGAACTCTTGGTTCTCAGATGGAGAATGGCTCTGCTATTTTCATCTACCAGATGAGGAGCCCAGTATATAAAATTCATGTTTTGTTATGACTCATAGAAGGATCCATGACAAAAGTTTATGCCTACACCTGTATCTCTTTTTTTTAAGTTATACATGTCAACTTTTGTTAATTATTTCTTAATTGTACTCATTACAATAAGTTTAAAAAATATTTTTCTCTGGTTTGTGATAGATTTGTACCTTAGATCAATAAATCTATAGGTTATAGTAACAGCACTCAAAGCAAATGTAGTTATAGGCATTGTTTATTTTAATATTTTCCTAGTTTCCAAATCACATTTACTTTGATAAAAGCGTATGTTGGTATTTCCCATTAATAACAACAAAAACAACTATCTAAATAGCCTCTTTTGACATTTTTAAAAGAGTAAAAAGAAAAAAAAAAACCCTGTCAAATCTTATGTTTAGGCTATAATTGAATAAGATAAAAATTTACAATGCCAAAAATGTAGGGAAATGCAACTTTTTATGATTATTCTTGAAGTTTCTGATGTGAAAACTATGTTGAGCAATCCTTACAAAAATAGCACTTCCTTATTTTTGTCTTTTACTAGCTATGTAACTTAACAGAAATGAAATAACTTCAATCAAGCTATGGTTTATTATCAGTAAAATATAATGTCACAACAGAATTGGTATCTATCAATTGGCTCATATAAAAATGTTCTAATTTTATCAACCAAGGATCCTTTCCATAAAAACCTTTAGGGCACATAACTGATAAAATTAGCATCATCACAATATGGGGTCATTATTAGTGTGTAAGTTTAGATCAACAGTTGCCACAAACTAAAAAGAGCTCCCCATGTCCAGAAATCCAGGACATTTTTTCCCATTCTCAGTGGTGCACATGGTGTGTATTTGTATCACTGTGGATACAAGTAATACAAATGTGCATAATGTCCTTTGGGGGTTATCTTGCTGCTCCATAGGAGGGGAGACCCAATCCAAGAATCTGGAGAGTTGGAATCTAGTCCTGCTCTGCCACAAAGCAGTTGCCTCACGCAGGACAAGTTACCAAGTGTCTCAGTCACGTTTATAGTACATTAAAGGAGTGGTTAATTCTATGGGAAAATCAAGCTCTGTGAGTCCCCCGAATCCAAATGGAAAGCCCACTGCCTCCGCAATTGAGTGTTGAGTGTGGCTCTTAGTTTTAGAAATTCTTAAGATAATTATTACAGCAAAACACAGAACCCTAAAAGCGACTGGACTGCCTATATACTTTTATGTGACAGAGGTAAATACTCCTGTTTTGCAGTCTCCATTCCCTTCTCCAGGCGATCATCCCTGGGTCAGGAGGATCCCCTGGAGAAGGAAATGCCAACCCACTCCAGTATTCTTGTCTGAAGAATTCCATGCACAGAGGAGCCTGATGGGCTACATTCCATGGGATCACAAAGAATTGGACACGACTGAGTGACTAACACTTTCACATGTAAAAATTAGCGATTTTGTTGTGTTTCTGGGGGAAAAAAAATTTAAATTTCCTCCAAAGACATTAAAGTATCTGGAGAAACCACGGCCTGCTTTTATAATGTGGAAATCGGCTGATTTGCTGTGACTCACCCATCCTTCCTTTTGTTAGATGGAAATACCTGTATCATGTTTTTCAGATTGCTTTGATCAGTTATATATAAATGTACGTTTTTGTTACTTTTGCTGTGCCAGTTAGAAATATATCTCCCATAAAGGATTTCTCCCATTTAAGTCTGATTATGTACACTTTGCCTAGGTCTTTCCAAAATAAAATTTATGTAAATGTATATTTTATATAAAATATGATGAAAATAATTAAGTCTTGTTTCAATCTCTCAAGTGGTCTGTGGTTAGTACCCACTGAAATTTATATCACCATTAGGTGCCCACTTTTAAAATAAAAAAAATACCTTCTTTCTTCCTATCCCCCATTGTTCATTCATTCATTGCATTGTTCTGTGTGCATGGTGCCTGCTGCACATGCCTTCACCTCTTTCTTGATGGTATAAATACAAAGCAGAAAATAGGTACTTCCTCAGTATTCTGCACTCTGTCTGCAAACCTACCTGCATCTAATTCTGTTGCTACAATGGAAAAAGAGGATCCTGGGCCCTGGATATCACTTCTTGTAGAACTTCATTCTTTAATCGCTTTCTTTTTCTTCTTTAACTTCTTCCTTTTGCTGGCTCTTGTCAGTTCAGTTCTATTTTAAAACACAGATACTGGTAGCCACCATGAAGATCACTTAGAAAAAACCTTTCCTTTATTCCTTTTCATGCGGTAGCTACTACCGCATCTCTATGTCCTTCACAGCCACTCTATCAGAATAAATTGTCTCCACTCATTCTATCTCTGTCCTTCACATTCTGTCTGCATCCTAGTGAAATCTGTCCCTGCAACAAATTCAAAGGAAATTGCTGTTTCTAATGTCAACAATGATCACTTTACTGCCCATTCCTAGGCCTTGTGGGATTTGGGAGAGGGTTCTAGAGTTTGGACCAGTGTTTTAGTAGGCATGGAAAAACTCATTTTTTAAACAAAACATTATGTACCCATGGTTTACTTATTGCTCCTGGGTTAGCCTCCTAACACTCCTAATTTTTCAACTATCCTTAGAACTGGGGCATCCATCAAGCATCCTGGAAGGCCTCCAAAAGCAGATCACTATTATGCTGCCCTAATGAAATTATGTTCAAATTCAATGCAGGTTTCTCAATCCAGTTTGGGATAATCCAGCTCACTCTGCTTGACATCCTTTCCTTTTCTATAGTTTTGTGGGTTTTCTTTAAATAAGAGAATGCTTCCATTTCAGCATCACCACAAAGTCAGTTTATATTTAAAACATCATCTTACTAGCAAATTTATATCTGAAACTAATGACTTGGCTTTTGACATGTATGCAATTCACAATGAATGACTCTTTTTCTATTTAATGAAAAGGCATTATATTTTTAGGGCTGTAAGGGAACAATCTTCTGTATTAGAAGGACAAGGTCTCATTTAAGGCTGAGAGTTTGAACTCTGGAAACAAAGGGAGCTATGCTGTAACAGGAAATGATGTCCAACCCCATGGAGACTTCGGGTCTGAAACAAAACACTAATGATCCTGCAAAGCTGTGTGTGTGCCACTTGTACAAGACTGCAAGGGGATACGGTTTCTGAGCTTCATGAGAGAGCTAGCCATGAACTTGAACATTGTGGGTCCAACTTGCATTTTTTCCTTCCTTCTCTCTCATTTTGTAAGAGCTTTGTAGTAGCTTTAATATGACCCACTCTTGCTAAGAAAAAAGAGAGGAGTTTGGGTCCATTTGGAGGATCTGAGCTTTTTTGGAGAGTAGTGAGTCCCTCAGGCCACAAATGGTTATGGTAACACTTGTGGGATTGCTACAGTAAAAGCGAAACTCAGAGATAAGAGTGTTGAGGGCTACTACCTGGAGATAACCTGGAGAACTCAGGTGTAGTTGTATATCTTCAGGAAAGAGCTGTTTATCTTACCAAACCCTCTCCTGGTGTTCCCTCAATACTCAAGCTCAAAACCCAAGAGTCATCTACTCAACCTATCATCCAAGGTGTATTTGCTTGGATGCTACTCTCAAAAACAATTCAGTCCAACAGAACTATATGATGAGGACAGTGTTTTGTATCTGTGCTGTCCAATATGGTAGCCACTAGCTACAGGTGGCTGGCGAGCTCTTAAAGTGTAGCTAATGTGACTGAGGATCTCAATTTTTATTTTAACTAATATTAATTTGAATAACCACACATGGCTAATGTCTACTCTGTTGAAAAGTGCAACTCTAGAGCTTTTCAGTGATCTAAGACTTGAGATATAAAGATCACAGAAACTCCTTTTAGGTTCATGAAACAAAAAGGTTTGAGATGGCATGTCTCAAGTTTGGGTGTCAATCCCATCCATTCTTTGAGCTTTTTGCCCAAGGTTCCCAGTTCACCTTCTGCTCCTTCTTCCCTCAGCTGTCACCTGCCTGTCACTGTACCAGCATTCTCTCCACTTTGACCATCTCTGTTTTCCTGTCCTTCTGTCTACCACTTGTCTCCCTAATTAGTTCACCCTTCTACCTCAAGGAGCTTTTATTTCTCTTTTATACAATTGTCTCACTTTTATACGGAAGTGAGACAATTGGGCCTGGGTGTCTAGGTTAGTTAATATATATATATATATAGTGTTCACTTAACTTTGTCCTCATTTTTTGATAAATTATAAATCAATTACAAATTCTAGCTTTATTCCTCTCCCAACCTCAAGCTAATTTGTCACAAATTACTTACTAGAAAATAATATTGATTGAAAAAATGCTAACATGCAGTGAATTCATTTTAATAATCTTGAATGCTGGACCCTACAGCTTTGGTCTATTCCACTGAAGCTGATGATAACATTGATACCCAGAAAAGGAATAGGGCAGAAATCTGATCGTTCATATCCCGTCCTTTTGAAAGCTCAGGCGTGTCAAGGTCTTCAACAAGCTTTTTAGAAGCTAGGTGGGATCTTTAATACTCAAACTTTCATGAGTCTTCCTCCTTTCGGGGTCAGCCTGCCTGTGTCCTGCATGGGTGCCCGGCTTCCTTTACCCTGGGACTTGGGCCACATTCAACAGATTCACCTGCGCCGAGCGTTCTAGGCCATTGATCCCCTTGGTCCTACATCTGTCCTAGTATCTCCTGCATCTGACTCTGGCTCGCCTGCAAGGTTACCTCGCGCCTGTTTGCAGGGGTGAATGGCGAGGACGCGAGGACACCTGGGCAGCCGAAGAGCAGCTGCGGCCGGGCTGGTCCTGAGCAGGGACACCTGTGCGCCCGGCTGCGCGGCAGATGCGCCACCCACCCCCCAGCTCGGAAGGACGGAGCGATGTAGGCAGGCTCTTCCGGGAGCTCAGAGCCGTGAGGCCGGAGCGCTTCTCTTCGCTGGTTTGCAGCGCCTGCGTCTGGCGAAGATGGACCGGTCACCACGCGCGGGAGCCAAACGGGCATTGCCCGGGGCTGTTTCACTCCTGCTGCTGCTGCTGTTGGTCCACTCCCCGCCCAGCCGAGGTGAGCCAGGTCCTGGGAGCCTTCATTCTTCCGTAGGCCAACAAAGACAACGGCCAGGTGTGCCCACGAAGTGCCTGGGCCGAATATTCTTCTGAAATCTTTTAGATTCTTGAGTTCAAGTTTTTAGGCGCATCTGTTAACCTTGCTGGTGCTAAAGATTTTCCTCCAAGGAAAGATAACCAAGTGGAAGTAACTTAAAATCCAGTGACTCTGTTTCAGAGCAGTGTATATTCTCCAGTATCTTTCATTTCACCTAAATTATGCCATGCTAACCCTCCCAGAGAAGGCAATGGCACCCCACTCCAGTACTCTTGCCTGGAAAATCCCATGGATGGAGAAGCCTGGTAGGCTGCAGTCCATGGGGTCACGAAGAGTCGGACGACTGAGCGACTTCACTTTCACTTTTCACTTTCACGCATTGGAGAAGGAAACGGCAACCCACTCCAGTGTTCTTGCCTGGAGAATCCCAGGGATGGGGGAGCCTTGTGGGCTGCCGTCTATGGGGTCGCACAGAGTCCGATACAACTGAAGCGACTTAGCAGCAGCAGCAACCCTCCCAGGGAAAGCCCCGAATCCCTCACCAGAGGAAGAGGGGCC
Organism: Cephalophus harveyi; assembly: GCA_006410635.1. NCBI lineage: Eukaryota > Metazoa > Chordata > Mammalia > Artiodactyla > Bovidae > Cephalophus > Cephalophus harveyi. The sequence goes on from SJYT01030904.1 coordinate 120,351, forward strand.
TCCTTCAGTGGCCAGGTCTACTTTTGTTGAGGCAGCTCAGGCTGCAAAGGGCAGGGAGAGTCGCCAGGCAAGTGCTAGTCAATGAGGTGCGAGTGGGACAGTACAGTCTCAGGTTGGGGATATTTTGAGAAAAGGGGATAGCCTCCAGCTGAGTAAACATCTGCACCGGGGGAATAAAACCCCAGAATGGAAATCCTGATACAGTGAACCCTGATACGAGGAGCTGTGTGTATGTGTGTGTGTGACACATATGCTCTCCCACACAGGACTGAAGTACAGAATTCGCGCAGTTGATTTGAAAAGTATAGAAACTGTCTTGGAATCTGGGTTCTTCTCTAGAATTAGTAGTTGGAGAAATTCAACACTTGGTGGACACCCATGGCAGGTGAGTGTGATAAAGACATTGATTTCTTAATGAGCTAATGGTGAATTATTTCCCTATTTTTAAATGCCATAACTCCAGCTTAACAGGTAATTTTACTATGTACCCCCACTTGACCTTACTGTCAAAAAGTTTGCTTCATAGGAAATATCTTACTAACCAATTTATTGAATGTATCAGTATCTTAATGTGAAGAGCTGATTTCAAATGTTTCTGAAGGAAGTGACATTTATGTGGAGATGTATATTAGTTGTGTTCCTAACTTTCTTCTTGGGCAGGTCTCCCTGAAATTAGGTGGACACCACTTCTGTGGAGGAACTTTGATTCAAGATGATCTGGTTGTTACAGCAGTACATTGCCTGATTAGCCTCAATGAGTAAGCTTTGGATTTCCATTACTTATCAAACCTTGATCCATGGCAGTTGGACTGGGAGAGTCAATGCCCTAAATGCTGTGCAAGGTTCAATCTTAGTCCCTTTCTTAATTTTTTCCATCTGGTCCACCTACTGACTGACTTTCCTGATTCCCAGATGCTTGTGTGTAGCCCAAGATTTCTTGTGCTTTCTACTCTACTAATCAGAGACCTCAAAGATTCCACACATAATCTATGATTTGTAGAGTTAGTGGAGGGTGGGTTGATGGTTACTGATTCTAATGAAGTATTAACATTGAATGTTAAATGGATGAGCCAATGTTTTAATAATCTACTTTTCAGTAATTAGGAGGGGAAAATACTATTAAAAGAGTGTGCTAATAGAAAAAGAAGGACAGTAGGAACAAGTTTTATATTTTGTTTAAAATGGTAGAGCATATATATATAGACAGAGACTGGTTTATGTACAAAAGATAGCTGAATATTTTATGCAGAAAGAAGAGTGACAATAGGAGAAAGAGTTCACAGAATGTAAACACCCCAGGATTGAAAACCATGACTTTTTATAGATAGCTATAATTTATGGAAATTATAACAATAGTAATCAGTTCAGTTCAGTCGCTCAGTCGTGTCCGACTCTTTGCGACCCCATGAATCGCAGCACGCCAGGCCCCCCTGTTCATCACCATCTCTCGGAATTCACTCAGACTCACATCCATCGAGTCAGTGATGCCATCCAGCCATCTCATCCTTGGTCGTCCCCTTCTCCTCCTGCCCCCAATCCCTCCCAGCATCAGAGTAATAATCACTAATAAAAGTACGTCTTCTTTTAAGATTTGGAAATCCAAAGATACATTAATCATGTTAATTACATGAAATCAGGACAGCTTTTCTTGGAGGAAAGGACTATACTTACTGAAAGATTTCTGTTTGGTTTTAGGAAGCAAATTAAGAGTCTGACAGTGACTGCTGGGGAGTACAACCTCTTTCAGAAGGATAAGGAGGAACAGAATATTCCTGTCTCAAAAATTATTATCCATCCTGAATACAACAGACTTGGATATATGAGTTTTAATATTGCACTGCTATATCTAAAACTCAAAGTCAAGTTTGGTAAGTAGGGAGAGTTAGAATACAAAAGATGTAATGGAAAAAGCTATATTTATTCATTTTTACCAGTTAACTTTAATTTCTGTGTTTTTTATATATCTAGTAATATTAGAATAGCTAAATTTTGTTCCTTAGAAATAATTTTGTTTAATCTATAACATATATAAAAAGTACTGCACAGGCTATAAGTACCAGCCACAACTTATGTATGCTTAATCAGCATTTTAAGTACTCCAGTGTCTTGGCTGGGCAATATTCTAGACCATCTACCCATAGTCATCTCTAACTAAGGAGTATGGGACATTTGAAAATGTCCTCAGATTTCTCCTTTCTGTCATTATCATGGACAAGATATTCGACACCATTCTCAGTACAGATAATCTAAGCATTCTAGACAAAATATTAAAAGCCTACTTTAAAAAATACAGGAAAGGGAAGTGTTCAGTGACCAAAAACAATGAAAGAGAAGAAATTTAAAGGAGTTAGCCAGACACTGAAGTTAAGTGACTGCCGTTGAAGCATCTAAATGATCTTTAAGAGCCTCTAACCTTAACTTTCCATGCAAGGAGCCTGCGTGGGAGTAGGATGTGGGGGCAGAGAGTCTGATTGGAACCTTCCATGTATGTAACCTAGGACTTCTTGAAAGGTGATGCTTTACAAGATGGAGGGAAAGAGACAGGAAAATACACCACATAAAGTGAGGGAATAAGGAAAATTCACCTCCTTGAACCTTGGCCCTGAATGGAGGGCTGTCAGAAATATCTATTTTCCTGAGCTAGCCTTCATTCAGGTTTGAAGCTGGCATTCACATTACCTGTCCCCAAAACTCTAAGCCAAGATTTTAAAGTTGTTCCAGGTGAGTAATTGGGTTTCTGGCAGAAGCAAAGGTAGTAAATTCTCTTTGAAGACATGAACCTTAAATCTCAGCTTGAATGTACTCCCATAGAGCTTTAATGATTGAGTGCACACACAATTAAAAGCAGGCAGAGAAAGTTGCCACCAGAGTCCAAAGTAACATCAACCAGAATCAGACATTCCAAGATTACAGATGTTAAAATGATATACATACTACAAAGTAAGTTTTAAGTTTAAATAAGTAAAAGTCTATCAAAAATGACTAATGAACAAGAAACTATTAACTGAAAAGGAAGACTTGAAATGGAGTCAATAAAACTTAAAGATATGAGCATAGTTGGAATTGGTAACAATAGTTGAATTAAATAGAGACATTGACCATACTCATTGCTCATTCTTCTTTCTCTCACACTCTATATCGAATCCATCAGAAAAATTCTATTGCTTCTGTCTCATCCTCTCCTCTCCTACATCCTGCTCCAGGCTCCCATCATTTCTTGCCTGGGTTAATTTGAATGGTCTCTTGAATCATCTCCAACTTCCTCTCTTGCACCCCTAGTTTTTATAATTAATCCAGCAGCCAGATTAATACTTTTGAAATGTAAATCAGATTATATTACTCTGTTCAAAACACTTCAGTGGTTCTCCATTACACTCTAATGCAAATCAGTGTTCTTAGCTTCTTAGCTGACATCACCCATCATCCTAACCCTGTAGCCAACCTCTTTTTTGGTTCATTTTTTACTAGAATTTCTTCTGTTTAGTCTGCTACAGACATCCTGGAATCCTCACTGTTCCTCAGACATATATGACATGATTCCACTGCAGGAAATTTCCATTTTGTTTTTTTCTTCTTCAGATACTTTCCACAGAGATGACTGCCTGATTTCTTCCCTCAGCTTCTTCAAGGCTCTGCTCAATGGAACTTGGCATGACTGCCATTTTACAAATTACATCTCCCTTGCCATATTCCCTAATCCCCAGACTTCTCATCTTTCTTATGCTTTCCTGATTTTTTTGAAAAATCAGAGCACATATTACATAATAGCTAAATTATTAGATTTATTGCTTCTATTTCACCCCAAACTCAGTCTCTCTCTCTTTCTCTCTCACTAACACTCACACTCATTCATGCTCAGATCTACATTCTGTCAGGGCAGGGATTTTTCCTGGTCATTTACTGAGGGCTGGAAGACCTCTTTGAGAAAAGCAAAGGAGAAAATGAAAGATATAAGCATCTGAATGCAGAGTTCCAGAGAATAGCAAGAAGAGATAAGAAAGCCTTCTTCAGCGATCAATGCAAAGAAATAGAGGAAAAGAACAGAATGGGAAAGACTAGAGATCTCTTCAAGAAAATTAGAGATACCAAGGGAACATTTCATGCAAGGATGGGTTTGATAAAGGACAGAAATGGTATGGACCTAACAGAAGCAGAAGATATTAAGAAGAGGTGGCAAGAATACACAGAAGAACTGTACAAAAAAGATCTTCACGACCCAGATAATCATGATGAGGTGTTGGAGAAGACTCTTGAGAGTCCCTTGGACTGCAAGGAGATCCAACCAGTCCATTCTGAAGGAGATCAGCCCTGGGATTTCTTTGGAAGGAATGATGCTAAAGCTGAAACTCCAGTACTTTGGCCTCCTCATGTGAAGAGTTGACTCATTGGAAAAGACTCTGATGCTGGGAGGGATTGGGGGCAGGAGGAGAATGGGACGACAGAGGATGAGATGGCTGGATGGCATCCCTGACTCGATGGACGTGAGTCTGAGTGAACTCCAGGAGATGGTGATGGACAGGGAGGCCTGGCGTGCTGTGATTCATGGGGACACAAAGAGTTGGACACGACTGAGTGACTGAACTGAACTCAACTGAGAAGACCTCTTACCACATAACAGTGCTCAATTACTTGAGTGAAAAACTATCCCTTAAGAGCAAGTGAAGTGAAGTGAAAGTTGCTCAGTTGTGTCTGACTCTTTGCAACCCCATGGACTATACAGTCCATGAAATTCTCCAGGCCAGAATATTGGAGTGGGTAGCCTTTCCCCTCTCCAGGGGATCTTCCCAACCCAGGGGTCGAAACCAGGTCTCCCACATTGCAGGTGGATTCTTTACCAGCTGAGCCACTAGGAAGCTCAAGAATACTGGAGTGGGTAGCCTAACCCTTCTCCAGAGGATCTTCCTGACCTAAGAATCAAATTGGGGTTTCCCTCATTGAAGGTGGATCCTTTACCAACTGAGCTATGAGGGAAGCCCCTTAAGAACAAGGGCGCATCCTGAAATGTTGGTAGTTGGGGAAGATCATTTTGGTACTTTTAACAATGAGTTTTTTTCCTTAGCACTTTCTAAATTTATCGCTTTCTAAATTTCTATGAATATGGAATAGTTCTTTTGAGAGAGGAAAAATCTTTAAACTATTATTAATTACATTTAGGAAGAAAGTGTGGAAGCTATGACATCAACCAGATGTCAGTTTCCAAATATATTTAGGATCACTTGTCTGTGACTCTTATGATTTTTTGTTATTGTTGTTTTTTTCAGGAACTACTGTTCAGCCAATCTGTATTCCCCATAGAGGTGATAAATTTGAAGAAGGGATTCTTTGCATGGTCAGTGGATGGGGCAAGATTTCAGAGAGTAAGAGACATCAAAAGAATGTAATTTTCTTCTAGGCTCCTTTACATGCCCTTTGGAATCAGAAATTTTGTTGGTCTGAAATAATACATTTATCCTTGTTTTATCCTCTCTGATTTCTAACTCAGGGAAGACTTCTGGTTGTCTTCACCAAAAAAAGGCTATACTTAAGGCTCTACATAAAATTCCTCCTGCTGCCATTTTGGTTAGGTGTATCAGGGTCAGGAACAGGAAGTAAATATAATAGATGAAGAAGAATACAGTAAAGTAACAATAGTTCAGCTTCCTTATCTTTGGTATTGTGGTTTTAAAAAGCAAAGAATGTTACAAAATATGGCCTTTACTAACTAAAGTTTTCCTCTTGAGGAAACATTTAAACATATATTCAGAGACGCTACAATTGCCTATGTTACATTAAAAATCTGATTTAAAAAGCCCTTTGTCACTAGTGTAAGATTTTAGGGAAAAATATCATTCGGAGCTATAAAAAACAATTACTTCTACATTTTGGTTAAACATGTACCAATTCTAAACCTGTAAGCTTTTTATTGGTTTCTTAAGTGGGGACAATTGTTGACCAACTTACCAGTCCCTTCTCCACAGCATCAGAATATTCAAATATCCTACAAGAAGCAGAAGTTCCCATTATGGATGACAGAACATGTGGTGCCATGCTCAGGGGCATGAACCTTCCTCCCCTGGGAAGGGACATGTTCTGTGCCAGTTTTCCTCGTGGGGAAAAGGATGCCTGCCAGGTAATAAGCATTGTTGTTGTTCAGTTGCCCAGTCATGTCCAACTCTTTGTGACCCTATGGACTGCAGCACACTAGTTCTTCTAGCATAAACCAGTCCAGTTATTCACCCACTATCACGTGGAGGAGAGTGGCTTCTGGGCTGCTTTTGAGGGGTCACTTCTTTAAGATTTCGCTTTTCCCTCATCTTTCCATCTGATTTCTACTGAAAAGCTTTCCTTGACCAGAGCTGAGAGAATTCCTTTCTGTCCCATGTGCATTCTTACCCCTGTACCTCTTTGTGGGGGACTGAAGAGGTCAGGCAAGGAAGATGGTTTCAACATTTCCAATCTCACGAAATCAAATAAGATGACCACTTTGGCAAATGAATTAGGCTAGCTGTGATTATTTTTCATTCTACCTTTTGTTAAACATTTTAACTTTTCTCAAGCTTTAGTGAGGAATCAATATTTACAGAGTGTGACCAAAGAGAGCATAGCTACAGTAACTGTGGGGTAAAAGATGTTGTATATGACAGCATTCCAAGGCCAACACAACCACACAACACAACAACTTCACAAAGAAGACCAACTCTGATAAGAAAGGGAGGCCAGTTTGTGATAGATGTGAATTTTAAGTTTTAATTATAATTGTTTTTCTTAAAATGGAGGAGCAGGGAGTCTTTATTCTTTGCCAACAAGCAGCTTGTAACTGCCATGGGGAGCTCTCTAAAATTTTCTGTTGGGAAAATATTTCATTTTTCTTCTAGGGGGTGACAGAATCAGGGCCAGGGAGTGTGGTAGGAAGGAGGTAGACATTTACAATTATTCTGCTTTCTAAATTGGAATATAGGTAGACTTACTGTCTCATCCTTCACAGGTAAGTATTTTCTGGATAAAGTTGTCAAAACAATTCTGTGCCTTTTGAGGGGATTCAATCTGATACCAATTGGCATGTGTTTTCAAAGCAACACATTTTTATGAAGAATTATTAAAAGATCCTGAAAGTGTGGGTCCTTTATCCTCTAGTCTGAGAGCCAATGGATCCTTTATATATAGCCCCTGGGACAAAATAAGTTTCCCAGGCATTCTGTTTTAAAAACCTTGAGCCATTGCGTGAACTTGGGGGCTCTAATCACTGGTACTGTGGGCTTGGAATGTGATCCAGTCTTTCCTAGAATGCTATAGTGGAAGCATTATCTGTGAACTATCTAAGCATTTATCTGTGAACTCCCCCTCCTCCTTCCATTGATTTTGAATTGTTCCCAAAAGACTAGGAGGAAGAGAGAAATTAAGGGTTAGCTTGACAAGATTGCATGAAGTGAGTGGAAGGAGTTTACATCTGAATAAAAGGATAGTCCTTTGAAACCAATGATGAAGAAACAAAATGATGAACACAGAATGTTGATGAATAATGACCATTGAGTTCTTATGCTTCTAGTACTTCTCTCTCTGACATGAGGGCTGATCTTTTTGCACCTGATAAAATATTTTTAACTTGTAACTGTTTTAAAATTTCCTCTTTCTCTAACATAAAAGAGGGACTCTGGAGGCCCACTTGTTTGTAGAAGAGATGATGGAGCCTGGGTTCTTGCTGGGATAACTTCCTGGGCAGCTGGTTGTACTAGAGTTTGGAATCCTTTCAGAAATAAGCAGAGAAAGGCAACACCTGGCATTTTCTCCAAGGTATTTGTGTTGATGGATTTTATCACACAGACCATGACAGGTGAGTGTAATTTCTGTGGATTCTTCCTTCCTCATCCACTGCAACTCAAAAAAATGATCACGCCTATTTCAAGGATAGTTACTCTATGTTGCAGATATAATCAGAAATAAGCTTTAAAATAAGACGAATATGGCTGGTTTTTGTTCCTAATCTAGTGTATATAAATTTTTAACTCTGATTTCATGAACAATGATACCTGTCAATTTAACTTGAACATCAACTAGATCATCAAGTTTATGGGCATAGATTTTTATGAGATATGTTTTTTGTACTTATGAGATTTTAAAATAGTTTTTGAGAATAGTCTCATTAGAAGATTCTTTTTTGTAAATTTATTTATTTTTAAATTGAAGGATAATTACTTTACAGAATTTTCTGTTTTCTGTCAATTTTCTGTTTTCTGTCAAACCTCAACATGAATCAGCCATAGGTATACATATATCCCCTCCCTTTTGAGCTTCCCTCCCATCCCACCCCTCTAGGTTGATACAGAGCCCCTGTTTGAATTTCCTGAACCATACAGCAAATTCCTGTTGGCTATCTATCTTACATATGGTAATAAGTTTCCATGTTACTCTTTCCATACATCTCCTTCTCTCCTCCCCTCTCCCCAAGTCCATAGGCCTATTCTCTATGTCTGTTTCTCCATTGCTGCCTTGTAAATAAATTCTTCAACACCATTTTTCTAGATTCTGTATATATGCATTAGAATACAGTATTTAGCTTTCTCTTTCTGACTTACTTCACTCTGTATAATAGGTTCTAGTTTCATCCACCTCATTAGAACTGACTCAAATGCGTTCGTTTTTATGGCTGAGTAATATTCCATTGCATTTATGTACAACTTCTTTATCCATTCATCTGTCAGTGGACATCTAGGTTGCTTCCATGTTCTAACTATTGTAAATAGCGCTGCAGTGAAAAATGGGATACATGTGTGTTTTTCAATTTTGGTTTCCTCAGGGTATATGCCTAGGAGTGGGATTGCTGGGTCATATGGTGGTTTTATTCCTTTTTTTTTTTTTAAGGAATCTCCATAAAGTCTTCCATAGTGGCAGCATCAATTTACATTCCCACCAACAGTGCAAGAGCATTCCTTTTTCTCCACACCCTCTCCAGCATTTATTGTTTGTAGACTTTTTGATGAACATTCTGACTGGTGTGAGGCAATTTCTCATTGTAGTTTTGATTTGCATTTCTCTAATAATGAGTGATGTTGAGCACCTTTTCATGTGTTTGTTAGCCATCTGTAAATCTTTGGAGAAATGTCTGTTTAGGTCTTTTTCCCTCTATTTTATTGGGTTGTTCATTTTTCTGATATTGAGTTGTATGAGCTGCTTGTATATTTTGGAAATTAATCCCCCCTTTGTCAGTTGTTTCATTTGCTATTATTTTCACCTTGCTTATAGTTTCCTTTGCTCTGCAAAAGCTTTTAAGTTTAATCAGGTTCCACTTGTTTCAGTTCAGTTCAGTCGCTCAGTCATCTCCGACTCTTTGCAACCCCATGAATTGCAGCACGCCAGGCCTCCCTGTTCATTACCATCTCTCGGAGTTCACTCAGACTCACGTCCATCGAGTCCGTGATGCCATCCAGCCATCTCATCCTCGGTCGTCCCTTTCTCCTCCTGCCCCCAATCCCTCCCAGCATCAGAGTCTTTTCCAGTGAGTCAGCTCTTCACATGAGGTGGCCAAAGTATTGGAGTTTCAGCTTTAGCATCATTCCTTCCAAAGAACACCCAGGGCTGATCTCCTTCAGAATGGACTGGTTGGATCTCCTTGCAGTCCAAGGGACTCTCAAGAGTCTTCTCCAACACCACAGTTCAAAAGCATCAATTCTTTGGCGCTCAGCCTTCTTCTCAGTCCAACTCTCACATCCATACATGACCACAGAAAAAACCATAGCTTTGACTAGACGGACCTTAGTCAGCAAAGTAAGGTTTGCTTTTATTTCCATTACTCTAGGAGATGGGTGTGGAGAAGGCAATGGCACCCCACTCCAGTACTCTTGCCTGGCAAATCCCATGGACGGAGGAGCCTGGTGGGCTGCAGTCCATGGGGTCGCTAAGAGTTGGACACGACTGAGTGACTTCACTTTCACTTTTCACTTTCATGCATTGGAGAAGGAAATGGCAACCCACTCCAGTGTTCTTGCCTGGAGAATCCCAGGGACGGGGGAGCCTGGTGGGCTGCCGTCTATGGGGTCACACAGAGTCGGACACGACTGAAGTGACTTAGCAGCAGCAGCAGCAGGAGATGGGTGATAGAGGATCTTGCTTTGATTTATGTCATCGAGTGTTTTGCCTATGTTTTCCTCCAAGAGTTTTATAGTTTCTGGTCTTACATTTAGGTCTTTAATCCATCTTGAGTTTGTGTATGGTGTTAGGAAGTGTTCTAATTTCATTCTTTTACATGTAACTGTCCAGTTTTCCCAGAATCATTTATTGAAGAGGCTGTCTTTCCCCATTGTATATTCTTGCCTCCTTTGTCAAAAATAACATACTCATCGGTGTATGAGTTTTTTCCTGGGGTTTCTATCTTGTTCCATTGCCATATATTTCTGTTTTTGTGCCAGTCTTGGCACAGACAAGCATCTTAGCATCTTTTGTGCCAGCTACAGACCATCCTGTCTTGATGACTGTAGCTTTGTAGTATAATCCAAAGTCATGAGATTGATTCCTCCAGCTCCATTCCTCCAGCTCCAGTCTTTCTCAACTGGTTTGATTATTCGGGGTCTTTTGTATTTCCATATGAATTGTGAAATTTTTGTTCTAGTTCTGTGAAAAATGCCATTGGTAATTTGATAGGGATCGAATCTGTAGATTGCTTTTGGTAGTATAGTCATTTTCACAATACTGATTCTTCCTACCCTGGAACTTGGAATATCTCTCCAACAGTTTATGTTGTTCCTTGATTTCTTTCATTAGTATCTTATAATTTTCTGTGTACAGTTCTTTTGTCTCCTTACGTAAGTTTATTCCTAGATATTTCTTTTTATTGCAAAGGGGAATGGGATTGATTCCTTAATTTCTCTTTCTTATTTTTCAGTTGTATATAGAAATGCAAGTGATTTCTGTGTATTGATTTTGTATCCTGCAACTTTGCTAAATTCACTGATTAACTCTAGTAATTTTCTGATACTATGCTTAGGGTTTTCCATGTACAGTATCATGTTATGTTCAAACAGTGAGAGCTTTACATCTTCTTTTTCAATCTGGGTTCTTTTATTTCTTTTTCTTCTCTGATTGCTGTAGCTAGGACTTTCAGAACTATGTTGAATAATAGTGGTGAAAGTGAACACCCTTATCTTGTTCCTAATCTCAAAGGGAATGCTTTCACTTTTTCACCATTAAGAATAATGTTTGCTGTAGACTTATCATATATGGCCTTTACTGTGTTAAGGTAGATTCCTTCTATGACCATTTTTTGAAGAGTGTAGTTGGCGATGGACAGGGAGGCCTGGCGTGCTGCGATTCATGGGGTCGCAAAGAGTCAGACACAACTGAGCGACTGAACTGAACTGACTGAACTGAATCATAAATGGGTGCTGAATTTTGTCAAAGGCTCCTTCTACATCTATCGAGATTATTATATGATTTTTATCTTTCAATTTGTTAATATGGTGTATCACATTGATTGATTTGCATATGTTGAAGAATCCTTGCATCCCTGGAATAAACCCAACTTGATCATGGTATATGAGCTTTTGGATGTGTTGCTGAATTCTGTTTGCTAAAATTTTGTTGAGGATTTTTGCATCTATGTTCATCAGTGATATTGGCCTATAGTTTTCTTTTTTTGTGTTGTCTTTGTTTGGTTTTGGTATCAGAGTGATGGTGGCCTCATAGAATGAGTTTGGAAGTGTTCCTTCCTCTGAAATTTTTTGAAAGAGTTTTAGAAAGATAGGCATTAGCTCTTCTCTAAATGTTTGATAGAATTCTCCTGTGAAGCCATCTGATCCTGGGCCTTTTGTTTTTGGGGAGATTTTTTATCACAACTTCAGTTTCAGTGCTTCTAATTGGGTTGTTCATAATTTCTATTTCTTCCTGGTTCAGTCTTGAAAGATTGAACTTTTCAAAGAATCTGTTCATTTCTTCCAGGTTATCCATTTTATTGCCATATAGTTGTTCATAATAGTCTCATAATCCTTTGTATTTCTGCAGTCTGTTGTAACCTCTCCTTTTTCACTTCTAATTTTGTTGATTTGATTCTTCTTTTTTCTTGATGAGTCTGGCTAAAGGTTTGTTAATTTTGTCTTCTCGAAGAACCAGCTTTTAGTTTTATTAATCTTTACTATGATTTCTTTCATTTCTTTTTCATTTATTTCTGCAGATCTTTCTTTCTTTCTTTCTATTAACTTTGGGTTTTTTTTGTTCTTCTTTTTCCAGTTGTTTTAGGTATGAAGTTAGGTTGTCTATTTGATGTTTTTCTTGTTTCTTGAGGTAGGATTGTATTGCAATCAGCTTCCCTCTTAGAACTGTTTTTGCTTCATCCTATAGGTTTTGAGTTGTTGTGTTTTCATTGTCATTTGTTTCTAGAAATGTTTTTATTTCCTTTTTGATTTCTTCAGTAATCTGTTGGCTATTTAGAAACATATTGTTTAATCTTCATATGTTTGTGTTTCTTGCAATTTTTTCTTGTAATTGATATCTAGTCTCATAGCACTGTGGTCAAAGAAGATGCCTGATATGATTTCCGTTTTCTTAATTTTACTGAGGTTTGATTTGTGATCCAAGATGTGGTCTATCCTGGAGAATGTCCTATGTGCACTTAAGAAGACGGTGTGTTCTTCTACATTTGGATGGAATGTCCTGAAGACATCAATGAGATCCACCTCATCTAATGCACCATTTAAGATTTGTGTCTCCTTATCAATTTTTGTTTTGATGATCTGTCCATTGGTGTGAGTAGGGTGTTAAAGTCTCCTGCAGTATTGTGTTACTGTCAATTTCTCCTTTTATGTCTGTTAGTGTTTGTCTTATGTATTGAGGTCTCCTATGTTGGGTGAATAGATATTTGCGATTGTTATGTCTTCCTCTTGGATTGATCCCTTGATCATTATGTAGTGTCCTTCCTTATCTCTTGTAATCTTCTTTATTTTAAGGTCTATTTTGTCTGATAAGAGGATTGCTACTCCAGCTTTCTTTTGCTTCCCATTTGCATGGGATATATTTTTCCATTCTCTAACTTTCAGTCCTTATGTGTCTTGGAGTCTGAAGTGGGTTTCTTGTAGACAGCATATAGATGGGTCTTATTTTTTTATCCATTTAGCCATTCTGTGTCTTTTGGTTGGAGCATTTAATCTGTTTACATTTAAAGTAATTATTGATATACATTGCCATTTATTGCAATTTCTTTTGCCATTTTCTTAATTGTTTGGGATTGATTTTGTAGATCTTTTTCTTCTTTTGTATTTCTTGACTATATAAGTCCCTTTAAGATTTGTTGTAAAGCTGGTTTGGTGGTACTGAATTCTCTTGATTTCTGCTTGACTAAAAAGCTTTTGATTTCTCCATCAATTTTGAATGAGATCCTTGCTGGGTACAGTAATCTTGACTTTAGATTTTTCCCTTTCTTCTTTAAATATATCCTGCCATTTCCCTCTAGCCTGCAGAGTTTCTGCTGAAATAGCAGCTGTTAAACGTATGGGGTTACCCTTGTATGTACTTGTTGCTTTTCCCTTGCTGCTTTTAATATTCTTTCTTTGTGTTTAGTCTTTGTTAGTTTAATTAATATGTGTCTTGGTGTGTTTTTCCTCGGGTTTATCCTGTACAGGACTCTTTGCACCTCTTGAACTTGATTATTTCTTGTTCCATGTTGGGGAAATTTTCAACTATAATCTCTTAAAAATTTTCTTATACCTTTTCTTTTTCTCTTCTTCTTCTGGAACCTCTATAATTCAAATATTGGTGTATTTGATATCCTCCCAGAGGTATGCTACAACTTCAGATATTCTGCTATTGATTCCTTCTAGAGTATTTTTAATCTCAGTAATTGTATTGTTTGTCTCTGTATGTTTATTCTTTAATTCTTCTAGGTCTTTGTTAACTGATTTTGCATTTTCTCCAATCTGTTTTCAAGGTTTTTGATAGAGTGAGATTTGTGCTGAGTAAGTTTGTTTTTCCTCTGATGGGCAAGGCTGAGTGAGGTGGTAATCCTGTCTGTTGATGATTGGGTTTGTATTTTTGTTTTGTTTGTTGTTTAGATGAGACATCCTGCACAGGGTGCTACTGTTGGTTGGGTGATGCTGGGTCTTGTATTCAAGTGGTCTCCTTTGTGTGACTTCTCACTATTTGATACTCCTCAGGGTTAGTTCTCGGGTAGTCTAGGGTCTTGGAGTCAGTGCTTCCACTCCAAAGGCTCAGGGCTTGATCTTTGGTCAGGAACAAAGATTTCACAAATGGTTTGTTATGGCATTAAGTGAGATTAAAACAAATACTCAAAAATGAGAAACCAAAGATGAACCTCGGAAAATGACAGTTACAAAATTAGGCAAATAATAATTAAAATAATGTAATATACACATATACATATACACCTATAAGTGAAATAAAAACAGTCCAACAAAAACAAAATACAATAGATTGACCTGGCAAACAAAGAAAACCAAAAATTATGTCCACTGGTTAAGAACAAGATTTTTTAATTTATCCAGTTAACATCTTTTTTCTAAACTAGGGAAGAGCACTAAAAATAAATCACTCCTCTTCTGCTTCTCCCGTTCACCCTTGTTAATTTTACTTCAGTTCAGTTCAGTCGCTCAGTCATGTCTGACTCTTTGCGACCCCATGAATCGCAGCACGCCAGGCCTCCCTGTTCATTACCATCTCCCAGAGTTCACTCAGACTCACGTCCATTGAGTCAGTGATGCCATCCACCCATCTCATCCTCTGTCGTCCCCTTCTCCTCCTGTCCCCAATCCCTCCCAGCATCAGAGTCTTTTCCAATGAGTCAACTCTTCACATGAGGTGGCCAAAGTACTGGAGTTTCAGCTTTAGCATCACTCCTTCCAAAGAAATCCCAGGGCTGATCTCCTTCAGAATGGACTGGTTGGATCTCCTTGCAGTCCAAGGGACTCTCAAGAGTCTTCTCCAACACCACAGTTCAAAAGCATCATTTCTTTGGTGCTCAGATATTGCTGAAGCCTGGCTTGGAGGATTTTGAGCATTACTTTACTAGCATGTGAGATGAGTGCAATTGTGCGGTAATTGGAGCATTCTTTGGCATTGCCTTTCTTTGGAATTGGAATGAAAACTGACCTTTTCCAGTCCTGTGGCCACTGCTGAGTTTTCCAAATTTGCTGGCATATTGAGTGCAGCACTTTCACAGCATCATCTTTCAGGATTTGAAACAGCTCAACTGGGATTCCATCACCTCCACTAGCTTTGTTCGTAGTGATGCTTTCTAAGGCCCACTTGACTTCACATTCCAAGATATCTGGCTCTAGATTAGTGATCACATCATCATTATTATCTGGGTCACGAAGATCTTTTTTGTACAGTTCTTCCGTGTATTTTCCGTGTATTCTAACTCTAACTCAATAATTCAATTTTACTTCACAAGAGTGGAAACATAAGGCAGGCTTTGAAGAGTTATTTTTGTTCTGTGGCACTAAAATCTAGATTAGGAAAATAAATATGCGTCTGGAGATGCCAAACTGTCCTCAAATATTTGGGAAGACAAAGAAGTAAATGAACAGTTGTGATAAAAGGTAAAGTTCTAACTCTACTGGCTATCTATTTTACTTATGGTGATGTATATGTTTCAGTGCTGTTCTCTCAAGTCATCCCATCGTCTCCTCCTCCCACTGAGTCCAAAAATCTATCTCCTTTACTGCCTTGCACATAGGATCATAGGTACCATCTTTCTAGATTCCATATACATGTATTAACATGCAAAATTTGTCTTTCTTTTTCTGACCTACTTCACTGTATAACAGGCTTAACCTGGAGGGATGGGGTAGAAGGGAGCTGGAAGGGGGGTTCAGTAGGGAGGGGACACATGTGTGCCTATGACTGATTCATGTTGATATATACAAAAACCATCACAATATTGTAAAGTAATTATCCTCCAATTAAATAAATTTTTTTAAAAGGTGAATTTTACATAAGCTCAAAAGGCTGTGTTCTCACTGAGGCAGGGTCTAAGGAGCTCAATTCTGAGGGACCCGTAAGCTCAAAGAGCTGCATTCTCACTGAGGAGGGGTCTAAGGATCTCAGTTCTAAGGGACCCAGAAGGTTTGTCATAAAAGAGGGCAACATCTGCTTAAGAAAATGGCACAGAGGTTAGCCTCTGAAGAATGAAGAGGCATAAGGAAGCACAACTTACAAGAATAAGTAGTTTAGTGAAAGTGAAGTCGCTCAGTCATGTCCAACTCTTTGTGACCCCATGGACTGTAGCCTACCAGGCTCCTCATTCCATGAGATTTTCCAGGCAAGAGTACTGGAGTGGGTTGCCATTTCCTTCTCAAGGGGATCTTCCTGACCCAGGGATCAAACCCAGGTCTCCCACATTGTAGGCAGATGCTTTACTGTTTGAGCTACCAGGAAGTAGTTTAGTAGAAGAACCAAATTTGTTAAAGGACAGGACCCAGAGCTGCAGTGTTCCCTCCCTCCCTCCCTCCTTCCCCTACTCCATCCTCCCCTCCTTCCATCATTCCCTCCTTCCATCCTCCCCCCTTCATCCTTCCCACCCTCCATCCGTCCCCTACTCCATCCTTCCCTTCCTCCCTCCTTCCATCCCTTCCTCCCTCTCCCATTCTAGCCCAAGGTCAGCCACCTAGCTGATAATTTGAAAAGCAACTCTGCTCTGGTCCAGCTAAATGCAAGAGCCCACCTCTCAGTTCACTTTCATTTGGTCTTCAGAGTAAATGTGTTCTGTTCGTTGCCATGACCACAAAGAGAACTTGTCTCCTGGTAACAATTCTATTCAGTTTTCATCACCTAGAAGAGAAAGTTAAAAGGTTAGCAAGCCCTGAACAAATGTTAATGATACCAATATTTTAAAATGGCAATGAAATCAGGAAATAACCATCAATTCCATAGTCAAATGAATATCAGAATGTGACAAGTAACTTAGTTAAACAGCACCTGCTTGATATCATCCTTCTAATCTTCTCATTCCCTAGTTGCCTATTCTTCTCATTAAGCTCAGTTCAGTCACTCAGTTATATCTGACTCTTTGCCACCCCATGGACTGCAGCATGCCAGGCTTCCCTGTCCATCACCAAATCCTAGAGCTTACTCAAATTCATGTCCATTGAGTCAGTGATGCCATCCAACCATCTCATCCTCTGTTGTCCCCTCTCCTCTCTCCTTCAATCTTTCCCAGCATCAGGATCTTTTCAAAGGAGTCAGTCTTCACATCAGGTAGCCAAAATATTGGAGTTTCAGCTTCAGTATCAGTCCTTCCAATGAATATTCAGGCTGATTTCCTTTAGGATGGACTGGTTGGATCTCCTTGCAGTTCAAGAGACTCTCAAGAGTCTTCTCCAACACTAGAGTTCAAAAGCATCAATTCTTGAGCACTCAGCTTTCTTTATAGTCCAAATCTCACATCCATACAGGACTTGGAAACACCATAGCTTTGACTAGATGGACCTCTGTTTTTTCATAGGCTGTCTAGGCTGGTCATAGCTCTTCTTCCAAGGAGCAAGTGTCTTTTAATTTCATGGCTGCAATCACTGTCTGCAGTGATTTTGAAGCCCCTCAAAATAAAGTCGCTTCAATTCAAAAATGAAGTGGGGGGACCATATGCCATGATCTTTGTTTTCTGAATGTTGAGTTTTAAGCCAAGTTATTCACTCTCTTCTTTCACTTTTATTAAGAGGCTTTTTAGTTCCTCTTTACTTTCTGCCATAAGGGTGGTGTCATCTGCATATTTGAGGTTATTGATATTTCTCCCAGTAATCTTGATTCCAGCTTGTGCTTCATCCAGCCCAGAATTTTGCATGATGTACTCTGCATAAAAGTTAAATAAGCAGGGTGACAATATACAGCCTTGATGTGCTCCTTTCCCAATTTAGAACCAGTCTGTTGTTCCATGTCCAGTTCTAACTATTGCTTCTTGACCTGCATACAGATTTATCAGGAGGCAGGTTAGGTGGTCTGGTATTCCCATCTCTTTAAGACTTTTCCACAGTTTGTTGTGATCTACACAGTGAAAGGCTTTGGCATAGTCAATAAAGCAGAAGTAGATATTTTTCTCGAACTCTCTTGCTTTTTTGACGATCCAACAGATGTTAGCAATCTGATCTCTCATTCCTCTGCATTTTCTAAATCCACCTTTAACATCTGAAAGTTCGTAGTTCAGGTACTGTTGAAGCCTAGCTTGGAGAATTTTGAGCATTGCTTTGTTAATGTGTGAAATGAGTGCAATTGTGTGGTAGTTTGAGCATTCTTTGGCATTGCCTTTCTGTTGGGTTGGAATGAATACTGACCTTTTTCAGTCCTGTGGCCACTCCTGGGTTTTCCATATTTGCTGACATATTGAGTGCAGCACTTTCACAGCATCATCTTTTAGAATTTGAAATAGTTCAGCTGGAATTCCATCACCTGCATTAGCTTTGTTTGTGGTGATGCTTCCTTAGGCCCATTGACTTCACATCCCAGAATGTCTGGCTTTAGGTGAGTGATCACACCATCATGGTTATCTGGGACATGAAGATATATTTTTTATAGTTCTGCTGTGTTTTCTTGCCTCTTTTTTAATATCTTCTGTTTCTGTTAGGTCCATACCATTTCTGTCGTTTATTGTGCCCATCTTTGCATGAAATGTTCCCTTGGTATCTCTAATTTTTTTGAAGAGATCTCTAGTCTTTCCCACTCTATGATTTTCCTGATATTTCTTTTCATTGATTGCTGAGGAAGACTTTCTTATCTTTCCTCACTATTCTTTATAACTCTGCATTCAATTGGGTGTATATTTCCTTTTCCCCTTTGCCTTTAGCTTCTCTTTTTTCCTCAGCTATTTGTGAGGCCTTCTCAGACAACCATTTTGTCTTTTTGCATTTCTTTTTCTTAGAGATAGTCTTGATCACTGCCTTCTATAGAATGTCACACACCTCTGTCCATAGGTCTTCAGGCACTCTGTCTATCAGATCTAATCCCTTGAATCGATTTGTCACTTCCACTGTGTAATCGTAAGGGATTTGATTTAGGTCATAGCTGAATGGTCTTGTGGTTTTCCCTACTTTCTTCAATTTAATCTGAATTTTTCAATAATGAGTTCAGGAGCCACAGTCAGTTCCCGGTCTTGTTTTTGCTGACTGTATAAAGCTCCTCCATCTTCGGCTGCAAAGAATATAATCAATCTGATTTCAGTATTGACCATCGCGTGATGTCCATGTGTAGAGTCGCCTCTTGTGTTGTTGGAAGAGGGTGTTTGCTATAACCAGTGTGTTCTCTTGGCAAAACTCTGTTAGCCTTCATCCTGCTTCATTTTGTACTCCAAGGCCAAACTTGCCGTTACTCCAGATATCTCTTGACTTTCCTACTTTTGCATTCCAGTCCTCTATGATGAAAAGGACATCTTTTTTGGGTGTTAGTTCTAGAAGGTCTTGTAGATTTTCATAGAACTATTCAACATCACCTTTTTATTACTGGTTGGGGCATAGAGTTGGATTACTGTGATTTGAATGGTTTTCCTTGGAAACGAACAGAAATTATTCTGTTGTTTTTGAGACTGCACCCAAGAACTGCATTTTGGACTCTTTTGTTCACTATGAGGGCTACTCTATTTCTTCTAAGGGATTCTTGCCCACAGCAGTAGATATAATGGTCATCTGAGTTAAACTCACCCATTCCAGTCCATTTTAGTTCACAGATTCCCAAAATGTCTGTGTTCACTCTTGCCATCTCCTGTTTGACCACTTCCAATTTACCTTGACTCATGGACCTAACATTCCAGGTTCCTATGTAATATGTTCTTTACAGCGTTGGAGTTTACTTCCATCACCGGTCACATAGGATGTCTAGTTAATATTTATTGATTATTTACCCTGTACCAGGTATGGACTAATCACTTCACATACAGTATTACTTTATTCCTCAGTACAAACCTAAAAAGTTTGTATACTGTTCTGCTTTTCACAGATGAGGGAATAGAGGCTTAGAGGAGTTCAGTAACTTTCCCAAAGATGCGTAACTGGCAACAGGTAGAGCCAAAGTTCAAACCTTAGCGGTAACATAGAAATGGCAATCGAGGTTAGGAGTAAGCTCACTTGCAAGGAGAGCGTGAGCAAGTCATTGTAAGAATTTATTCTGACATTGCTTGATTAGTTATGTTTTATGGGAGGAGGTATATGAAGAAAATTTCCAGCATGATTTTCAGGATTCTAGCTTGAGTGGCTGGCTGGATGGTTCAGTTCAGTTCAGTTGCTCAGTCGTGTCTGACTCTTTGCAATCCCATGAATCGCAGCACGCCAGGCCTCCCTGTTCATCACCATCTCCCGGAGTGCACTCAGACTCACGTCCATCGAGTCTGTGATGCCATCCAACCATCTCATCCTCAGTCGTCCCCTTCTCCTCCTGCCCCCAATCCCTCCCAGCATCACAGTCTTTTCCAATGAGTCAACTCTTCGCATGAGGTGGCCAAAGTACTGGAGTTTCAGCTTTAACATCATTCCTTCCAAAGAAATCCCAGGGCTGATCTCCTTCAGAATGGACTGGTTGGATCTCCTTGCAGTCCAAGGGACTCTCAAGAGTCGTCTCCAACACCACACTTCAAAAGCATCAATTCTTCGGCGCTCAGCCTTCTTCATAGTCCAACTCTCACATCCATACATGACCACAGGTGACAGAATGATCTCTGTTCGTCTCCAAGGAAAACCATTCAATATCACAGTTATCCAAGTCTATGCCCCAACCAGTAATGCTGAAGAAGCTGAAGTTGAACGGTTTTATGAAGACCTACAAGACCTTGTAGAACTAACACCCAAAAAAGATGTCCTTTTCATTATAGGGGACTGGAATGCTAAAGTAGGAAGTCAAGAAACACCTGGAGTAACAGGCAAATTTGGCCTTGGAATGCAGAATGAAGCAGGGCAAAGACTAATAGAGTTTTGCCAAGAAAATGCACTGGTCATAGCAAACACCCTCTTCCAACAACACAAGAGAAGACTCTACACTGGACATCACCAGATGGTCAACACTGAAATCAGATTGATTATATTCTATGCAGCCAAAGATGGAGAAACTCTATACAGTCAACAAAAACAAGACCAGGAACTGACTGTGCCTCAAATCATGAACTCCTTATTACCAAATTCAGATTCAAATTGAAGAAAGTAGGGAAAACCGCTAGACCATTCAGGTATGACCTAAATCAAATCCCTTATGATTATACAGTGGAAGTGAGGATGTATGGTAGAGTCATTAAATGATACAGGGAAGCATTGCAAGACCATCTTGACTGTTCAAATCAATGGATTCTGTTTGAGATACCTGGACTTATATGAGATTGTGGGAGATCAAGATGGACATATCCAGGAGCCCTAGAATTTGTAGTTCTAGATCTGGTCTAGATCTAGAATTCAGGAAGGAGATTTAGGTTGAAGAGAGACATTTGGAAGTCATATATATGTAAATGAATACAAATAAAGCTATGTACAGTACTTTCATGGAATATTTTTCAGACTAAAGATTAGACTCTGAGAAAAAGACTGAAATTGGGAAGAGATGACCATAGATATATATATATTTTTAAAAAGAGTAATGTCATGAGGCCAAAGAAGAAGGTAATGCTTAGAAGACAACAGGAATATTAAAAGGTATACAACCAAATCACTTGTATGGCATCTGGCATTAGCATTTGGAAGATCAACTTAAGAGTGGTTTTATGATTGACCAGCATAAGCAAGTGACTCAGCTAGTTTAGACTACTGTAAATACTTTCAATTATTTTTTTTCTCTACAGACTCTTTAAACAAAGTTGGATCAACATCATTTCCCAAAACCAATCCTATATCTTCTGTGAAAGTTATTCCATACGGTGAGTTGATAGCCATGTGATTATGATCTATTTAATCTTCTTTCTTCTTTAACTAGATATCTATTTTCAAAAGCCTCATCTTACATTGACAATACTTTGCAGTGAGGAAGAATGGGTTTTATATTTAGGCTCATGAAATTTTTAGAATTCTGTTTGGGTTTTTGCATGGACTCCATAAATAGAGGGAAGGAGAATTAAGCTTTAAGATAGGAAGAAAGAGGTACAGAGAGCAATCTTTTTTCTTCATCTATTCATATGCAAATTTCATGTTTAAAATATCTTTCCAGATTCTGTAATATGATTTTGCATTTAGGGGCAAAGGGAGAAAGCAAAGTTTTTTGGTTTTGTTTTTTAACACACTTTTAATTTTTAATTTCATTATAACCTTAAGTGTTATGTTAAATATTATGATCTTTCATTGCTCTGTATGCATATATTATATATATTATAGTTGATGATTTGTAATAGAAAGTTGCACAGGCAGCTGTAAAGAAGGAAAGATGTCTGCTTCTTGAAGGGGAGTCAGAGAAGGCTTCATGGGGAAGACAGTATTTGATCTGAGTCACAGCAGTATTCTAGACAAGAGAACGGCATTTGGATGTCTAAGCAAATTTGGCATGTCTGGGGATTGGTAAGTGGTTTCAAACAACGAGAAAGAGACATAAAATAAGAACATATAATAAAGAACTGCATACCCTTTGCTAACAAACAGAATTTTCCTACTAGAATGTAAGTTCCATGAGGGCCAGGATTTTTGTCTGTTCTAGTCACTGATACATCACCAATGTCTAGAGCAGTGCCTGATAACACCAAGTACTAATTAAGTATTTTTTAAATGAATGAATACAATTTTGTAATTATTGTTGTTCTATTACTAAGTCATGTCTGACTCTTTGCAACCGAATGGACTGTAGCCCACTAGGCTCCTCTCTCCATGGGTTTCCCATGGAATACTGGATGGGTTTCCATTTCCTTCCCCAGGGGATCTTCCTGCATTGGCAGGTGGATTCTTTACCACTGAGCCACTAGGGAAGCCCATAATTCTGTAGACCAGTACCTGTAAAACCTGGCTGGTCAGCAGAATCACCTAGGCAAGCTTTTAAAATCAGATTCTTCAGAGATGGGTCTTAGGAATCTGCGTCTTCTTGAAACTCATACGGTGTTTGGGAATTGCTGCTGTTGACTAGTTGTGAAGTTGTTGTGAAGTCGCTCAGTCGTGTCCGACTCTTTGTGACCCCATGGACTGTAGCCCACAAGGCTCCTCCATCCATGGAATTTTGTAGGCAAGAGTACTGGAGTGCGTTGCCATTTCCTTCTCCAATTTCCACTGTTGACTATGGCAAGACATATTGGGGAGGGGTGTGTTCTTAATTATTTCAGCTGAATGGGTCATTGGTTTGATCTCCTTTGCTGTAGGTGTCTGTGGCATCCCTCCGTTTAGTCCCCAGTGGCTTTCTAGAAGAATTGCAGGAGGAGTAGAGGCCTGCCCCCACTGTTGGCCATGGCAGGTGGGTTTGAGGTTTCTCGGCAATCACCAATGTGGAGGTGCCATCATCAACTCGATTTGGATTCTGACTGCAGCGCATTGTGTACAATCGTGAGTGAGGCTGATGATATTTTATTAATGTACTTATGTACCATGTTGTTTGCTAAAGCTGAAACTCCAATTCCTTGGCCACCTGATATGAAGAGCCAACTCACTGGAAAAGACCTTGATGCTGGGAAAGACTGAAGACAAATGGAGAAGGGGGCAGCAGGGAATGAGATGGTTAGGTAGCATCGCAACTCCATAGACATGAATTTGAGCAAACCAAATAGTGAAGGCCCTAGGAGCCTGACTTGGTTACTGAACAGCAAGAATAATCATGTTGTTTGTTGTTTTAGTCACTAAGTCATGTCTGACTCTTTTGAGACCTCATGGACTATAGCCTGCCAGGTTCCTCTGTCCAAGGGATTTCCCAGACAGAAATACTAGAGTGGGTTGCCATCTTCTTCTCCAGGGTAGCTTCCAAACCCAGGCCTCAAACCTGCATTGGCAGGTGGCTTCTTTACCACTGAGTTACCAGGGAAGCCTTTTTTGTACCATACCTAGGACATAATTATAATTGTGTAACTCCTAAAAGCATGCAGACTGATTCTAATGCATGAATCTTCCTTTCAGTATTTCTGACCCATATCCATCTAGGCTCTTTTTAAACAAGGTCAGTGAAGAAAAGCAAATCAAATCTTGAAATTGTTCATCCCTTTTACAGGCATCTTTGATTATTATGTTGAGCCCAAGTCTGCTTCTCTATAGCAATAATTTATTAATCTAAGTTTACTGCAGTTCCAGAAAACAAGAACTCAATCTCTTTCTACTTGCATGTAATTATCCTTCCTAGACTTGAAGATCCCTCTCACATTGCCCTTAACTTAATCTTTAAGCTGAATGCTTACTGTTCTAGTATTTGTAACTCCACAGCCCTCATCATGCAGTGCTCTATACCTTGGATTGATTTAGTGTCATTCCCCTTAAAGTGGGATCACGACAGTGGAGAACACAGTAGTATAATTCACCACCTTGATCACTGAACTTTAAATGTTTTTAAATTGTAAACTATGCCATGATGTGAAAAAATATACAAAATATAAACATGTAGTCTAAAGAATGGTCCCACTATTTAGTGTGACAAGGATCTGTATACTATCAAGCCCTCTGAGTGCCCCTCCCAAAGAAGTAAACTTTATGCTAAATTTTGCATTTACACTTTCTTTGCTTTTTGAGGAGTGGTTTTAACATCTATGAATTCCTAAAACCAGTATGTTGTCTTGTTTTCCCTGTATTAATGTAAAATAATTACAGTTTATATTCCTCTGTGATTTGCAGCATATCATATGGATTATGTGGATGTATATAACTATAATTAATTCATTTTCAATCCAGACTAATTAAGTTAATCACTTGTAAGCAGGTTCTGGACACTGTATATTTATATACACCCAAGGACTAACAACAAGATCCTACTGTATAGCACAGAGAACTGTATTCTCTGTTATATATATATATATCAGCATCCTATGATAAATCATAGTGGAAAGGAATATTTTTTAAAACACATGTATATATATAACTGAATCACCTTGCTGTACATCAGAAATTAACACAACACTGCAAATCAACTATACTTCTAAATAAATATATACTCCCCAAATGATTCCAATGTACAAAGTCCAGAACCACGCCCTGTCCATGAGTCCATCTTGACCCTTTCTTGCTTGTCCCCAGTGAGCCCACCCCTCTTCTCAAACATGCTGTGCTTTTCCTGTCTCAAGGTCTGTGTAGTCGCTCCCTCTGCCATTTGGAACACCAAGTTGCATTTAGTTGTCCTGTTTCCTTTAGACTCCTCTTGGCTCTGAGTCTCACAGACCTTGTTTTTAATGGTCTTGACGGTATTTAGGAGTTACTCATCTGGTATTTTGTAGAAGGTACCTCAGTTTGAGTTCATCAGATATTTTTCTCATGGTTTTTCTGGGACTCCACAGGAAATCCACAGAGGAATATGTCCATGACATGTCCATTTCATCACATCATTTGAAGGGTACATGCTACCACCATGATTTCTCACTGATGATGTTAACCTGGTATTTGCCAGATGTCTCCACTGTTAAATTCCATCTTCCTCCCATTCTTACCTATTCTTTACAAGCAAGCGGCTAAGGGTAGCCCACACTCAAGCAGTTGGGCATTAAGCTCTATCATCTTGAGAGCAGAGTTTTCTGCATAAATTAAAGTTATTCTATATGGGAGATTTGCCTTTTCTCTTACTTTTGTTGGGGCTTCCCTAGTAGCTCAGTTGGTAAAGAATCCACCTGCATTGCAGGAGACCCCAGTTTGATTTCTGGGTCGGAAAGATCTGCTGGAGAAGGGATAGGCTACCCACTCCAGTATTCTTGGGCTTCCCTGGTGGCTCAGCTGGTAAAGAATCCACTTGCAGTTGGGGGACCTGGGTGTGATCCCTGGGTTGGGAAGATCCCCTGGAGAAGGGAAAGGCTACCCACTCCAGTATTCTGGCCTGGAGAATTCCATGGAATAGACAGTCTATGGGGTTGCAAAGAATCAGACACTACTGAGCAACTTTCACTTTCCTTTTACTTATTAAATTGTGTATTAAACCAGTATGGGCTGGAGGACATTTATTTTTTGTAAATACTACATATTGATTTTGTTGCTTGAATTGCTCCAGCTTTGATTCCTGTGCGTTCTTTCAGGGTGAGTATTCCAGTTTTGACCACTGTGAGTTCTTGTCTTTTTGATATGCCACCATCCTTTTGGGACAAAGATGCTCCAAATTCATCTTATGTATCCCCTCTCAGTCTTAGAAGCAGCCATTTCTCCCATAAGCTGCGTGAGAAGTTAAAATCTGGGTGCTGAGCATCCCAGTTGCTACTAGGGTGTTGTTATTGCTTATAGCCCCTCTTAGCTAACAGAGCTAGAAAATGTAAGTAGGCATACTAACCCACTTACATAAACCTATTTTTCTGTCTGTACCTATATTAAGGTAAGCATGAGATCATACAGATATTTCCAACTCAACCACATGGGTCATTCTAGCACCCCCTGGCCCTTGGAGAAATTCATTTTATAAGAATTCTATCAAAGTGCATTTATATGTACCATGGAAAAGCCTCAATTACAGCTGACTAATTAATGAAAATTAAAGTATTGGAGAAACCAACTATTAGTACTGATGCCAGAGGTGGAGAAGAAGCTTTGTCAGACTCCCTTGTCAAATAGTTTATTCTTGAATTTATGTCATAGACTATGATTCCTTGCAGCAAGATATAGACCACACCAAACCATTCTTTGCAAGGTGAAATATTCAACTTGATGAGTCAATTGAGATTAATAAACACAGTCAGCTATAAATGTTTGTGAACCATTTAAGTTAACCACAAAAAGATTTGTATGTAATTTTAGTGACCCTTCTTATTTTCTTTGTAAAATTTTGCTAAAGTAGTAGTACTGCTTGTTTTTAAAAAGGCAGTTCAAATAAAGTTATCAAGTAAAATCTAAACTACCCTCTCCATTTCTCTAATCTATTCCTCCTCTCTAGAAGTAATCAATATTAAGAATGTTTTAATTATCTGATTTTACATTAATGTTTATACATAAATATTTTATGTCATGTTTTATAATTTTTGCACAAAACATTTTGCCTTATATTGATGTGGAAAAGGTTACCTCATTTTTTCTTTAACTTTTATAGTTGTCTAATTTACTCGACCAGAGAAATATCTTTTTTGAAATTGGAACTGTGTATATCTTTACCCAGAAGCTTTGGGATGCTAGTGTAAAGAATTAGTCTGTTCACTTATGCCTTGCCTTTGGGCATCCTTCAGCTGATTCCTTCAAGAACTTGCTTCTCCTTGTCTCATCTTTATCAATTTTATGGACATCCAGGGCTCCAGCCTCCATTAAAGGGGAGTACCCAAATCCATTGGGAAGGCAAGTTTACTGCATGGAATGAGCCAGATGGGGAAATGTACAAAATCTGGGAGCTGAGATAGACATCATTTTTGCTAAAGGTCACCACGTGTCAGACTGACTGACATTGCTACAAAAGGCGATAAGGACAGCTGACAGCAACATTGTACTACATCCCATATGCTACCGTCTCTAGCACTGGTTACCCTTAGTATTCAGTTCACTTCAGTTCAGTCGCTCAGTCGTGTCCGACTCTTTGCAACCCCATGAATCGCAGCACGCCAAGCCTCCCTGTCCATCACCAACTCCCGGAGTTCACTAAGACTTGCATCCATCGAGTCTGTGATGCCATCCAGCCATCTCATCCTCTGTTGTCCCCTTCTCCTCCTGCCCCTAATCCCTCCCAGCATCACAGTCTTTTCCAATGAGTCAACTCTTTGCATGAGGTGGCCAAAGTACTGGAGTTTCATCTTTAGCATCATTCCTTCCAAAGAAATCCCAGGCCTGATCTCCTTCAGAATGGACTGTTTGGATCTCCTTGCAGTCCAAGGGATTCTCAAGAGTCTTTTCCAACACCACAGTTCAAAAGCATCAACCCTTAGTACTAGCCCTAGCAAATACCAGAATTGTCTGGAAGGTTTCTGACTTAAAGTCTGGTGTGGAGCCAGAGAATCTGTATTTCTAACAAGTTGCTGGGTGCTATTGTTCTATTTTTAGGGAAAACCTGGCATGTTCTCCTTTTGTTGACTCCATACTCTTCTTCATGCTCATGTGGGATTTTAGGTCCTAATGTACAGCACAGGGAACTCTTCTCAATGTTATGTGGCAGCCTGGATAGGAGGGGAGTTTGGAGGAGAATGACTGGATGCATGTATATCTGAGTCACTTTGCTGTCCACCTGAAACTCTCACAACACTGTTTATTGACTATACTCCGATATAAAATAAAAAGTTTAAAAAATAAACTTAATTTAGGGGAATAAACTCACTTTGCAGTTGTACATTGAAATCTATCTCAAACCTAAATCAGTGGGGTTTTTCCAGTTTCAGCCACCTTCTTTATTTTCTTAGAAGCTGCCTTTTAAAATATTTATTTATTTGGGCTTCTCAGGTGGTGCTAGTAAAAGAACCCACCTACCAATGCAGGAGCTGTAAGAGATGTGAGATGTGTGGGTTCCATCCTTGGGTTGGGAAGATCCCCTGAAGGAAGGCATAGTTACCCACTCCGGTATTCTTGCCTGGAGAATCCCATGGACAGAAGAGTCTGGCGGGGTACAGTCCATGGGGTCACAAGAGTCAGATATCACTGAAGCGACTTAGCCCACCTGCACACATTTACTTCTTTATCCATTTATTTTTGGCTGTGCTGGATCTTCTTTGCTGTGTGGGCTTTTCTCTAGTTGTGGCAAGCAGGAGTTACTTTTCATTGCAGTATGCGGATTCCTCATTATGGAGGCTTCTCCTGTTGCCAAGCTCAGGCTATCGCGCTCTCAGGCTTCAGTAGCTCTGGCTCCCAGGCTCTAGAGCGCAGGCTCAATAGTTGTGGCACTTGGGCTTAGTTGCTCCACAGCATGTGAGATCTTCTTGGACTATGGATGGAAACCAAGTTCCATCTACCAACAGGCGGATCATTTACCACTGAGCCACCAGAGAAGCCCTTTCTAGGGTTAACCAGTTCTTGTTTTTCCCTTTGCAGCTTCCTTCCAAAACTTAGATAAAAGCAGTTGGTTTCCATCCAACGGAGGGGCAGGGGTATGATTCTAGGTCAGCAGCCTTGGTAACAGCTTTAAAAAATAAGTTTCTTTACTACCGAGTAATGATTTAGAGAGTGACTTTGAAAATAAAGTTGATCCTTCCATTAGAGTGCATGACAGATAATAACAATGATAATGGCTATCATTATGGAGTCATTACTATCTCCCGTATACTCGCCAGGCACTTTATTTGAGTTGGCTCCCTTAATAAAGGCACACTGAAACACATCAGTGAGTCAGACTCATCATGCAAGGAACTGAAATGAGCATGGTTATGATTGGAGAGAAGATGCCTACCTGTATTAAGAAACTTCTTTGACTAAGTGTATTGAAAAAATACTTCCCATGACTTTACTTTTACTGAAGAAACAGTTTTGAAAAATGAAGAATCAGTGCTAATATATTTGTGGCAATTGAGGGACTCTTTCCTTGGATATTTTTTCAACTGGAGATCTTGATGTGGCAAATTAATGGATCAAATTCTTAAACTTTTTTTGAAGTATATTCAGTTCAGTTCAGTCGCTCAGTC
>SJYT01030904.1:158891-180744 GCA_006410635.1 Cephalophus harveyi
GGGCAGGAGGAGAAGGGGACGACCGAGGATGAGATGGCTGGATGGCATCACTGACTCGATGGATGTGAGTCTGAGTGAACTCCGAGAGGTGGTGATGAACAGGGACGCCTGGCGTGCTGCGATTCATGGGGTCGCAAAGAGTCGGACACGACTGAGCGACTGAACTGAAGAGGCTGTTTAGTTCCTTATCACTTTCTGCCATTAAAGTGGTGTCATCTGAATATCAGAGATTGTTGATATTTCTCACAGCAGTCTTGATTCCAGCTTGTGATTCAGCCAGCCTGGAATCTCCCATGATGTACTCTGCATAGAAGTTAAATAAGCAAGGTAACAATGTATGGTCTTGTCATACTCCTTACAAAATTTCAAATCAGTCAGTTGTTATGTGGTTCTAACTATTGCTTGTGTGGTTCTAACTATTGCTTCTCACCCTACATACAGGTTTCTCAGGTGATAGGTAAGGTGGTTTGGTATTCCCTTCTCTTTAAGATATATGCAGTTTGCTGTGATCCGCACAGTCAAAGGCCTTTTAGCATAGTCAATGAAGCAGAAGTAGATGTTTTTCTGGATGTTTTGCTTTCTTTATGATCCAACGAATGTTGGCAGTTTGATCTCTGGTTCCTCTGCCTCTTTGAAACCCAGCTTGTACATCTGGAAGTTCTTAGTTCACATGTTGCTGAAGCCTAGCTAGAAGGATCTTGAGCATAACCTTGCTAGCATGTGAAACGAGCGCAACTGTACAATAGTTTGAACATTCTTTGGCATTGCCCTTCATTGGAATTGGAATAAAAACTTACATTTTCCAGTCTTGTGGCCACTCCTGAGTTTTCTAAATTTGCTGACATATAGTGTACAACACTTTAACAGCATCATCTTTTAGGATTTGAAATAGCTGGAATTCTGTCACCTCCACTAGTTTTTCTGTTTTGGTTTGGTTTGGCTTGGTTTGGTTTTTTTTATAGAAATGCTTCCTAAGGCCCACTTGACTTCACAGTTCAGTATGTCCATATGTGGTGAGTATGTAGTGAGTGACCACACCATCATGGTTATCTGGGCCATTAAGACCTTTTTTTTGCATAGTTCTTCTATGTATTCTTGCACATCTTCTTAATCTCTTCTGCTTCTGTTAGGTCCTTACTGTTTCTGACCTTTATTATGCCCATCCTTGCATAAAGTGTTCCCTCAATATCTCCAATTTTCTTGAAGAAATCTCTAGTCTTTCCCATTCTGTTGTTTTCCTCTAATTCTTTGCATTGTTCATTTAAGAAGGCCTTTTTATCCCTCATTGCTATTCTCTAGAACTCTGCTTTCAGTTCAGTATATATTTTTCCTTTTCTCTCTTGCCCTTCACTTACCTTCTTTCCTTAAAAATTTGTAAAGCCTCCTGAGACAGCCACTTTGCCTTTTTGTATTTCTTTTTTGAAGGGATGGTTTTGATCACTGTCTCCTGTACAATTCTATGAACCTCCATCCATAATTCCTTATGCACCCTGCCTACCAGATCTAATCCCTTGAATCTATTTATCCCCTCCACAGTATAATCAGAAGAGATTTTATTTAGGTCATACCTCAATGGCCTAGTGGTTTTCCCTACTTTTTTCAGTTGGAGCTAAATTTTGCAATAAGGAGCTGAGAAGGAAATGGCAACCCACTCCAGTGTTCTTGCCTGGAGAATCCCAGGGACGGGGGAGCCTGGTGGGCTTCCGTCTATGGGGTCGCACAGAGTCAGACACAACTGAAGTGACTTAGCAGCAGTAGCAATCTGAGTCACAGTCAGCTCCAAGTCTTGTTTTTGCTGACTGTAGAGCTTCTCTTATCTTCAGCTGCAAAGAATATAATCAATCTGATTTCAGTATTGACCATCTGGTGATATCCATGTGTAGAGTTGTCTCTTGGGTTGTTGGAAAAGGGTGTTTCTATGACCAGCATGTTCTCTTGACAAAATTCTGTTAGCCTTTGTCCTTTTTCATTTTGTACTCCAAGGCCACACTTGCCTGTTATTCCAGGTATCTCTCTTGTCTTCCTACTTCTGCATTCTAATCCCCTATGATGAAAAGGACATTTTTTTTTTGGTGTTAGTTCTAGAAGGTCTTGTAGGTCTTCACAGAACTTCATAGGTCAACTTCAATTTCTTCAGCATCAGTGGTTGGGCATAGTCTTAGATTACTGTGATGTTCAGTGGTTTGCTTTGGAAATTAACCAAGAGCATTCTATCATTTGGGGATTGTACCCAAACCCTACATCTGTGATGCTTCTGTGGATTGTGAAGGCTACTTCATTTCTTCTAAGGCATTCTTTTCCACACTACTAGATATAATGGTCATCTGAATTAAATTTCCCCATTCCCTTCCATTTTACTTCACTAATTCCTAGGATATTAATGTTCAATCTTGCCATCTCCTGCTAGACCACATTCAGCATACCTTGATTCATAAACCTAACATTTCAGATTCCTGTGCAATATTCTTTACAACATCGGACTTTACTTTCACCACCAGACACATCCACAACTGAGAGTTGTTTCTGCTTTAGCCCAGGTGCTTTGTTCTTTCTGGAGCTAATAGTAATTGTTCTTGGCTCTTCCCCAGTAGCATATTGGACACCTTCCAACCTGGGGGGCTTATCTTCCAGTGTCATATCTTTTTGCCTTTTCATACTGTCCATGGGGTTCTCTAGGCAACAGTAGTGGAGTGGGTTTCCATTTGCCCAATCACAACAAGGTTGTGATTCATGAAAAGGAAGTCAAATATACTTCAAACAAAACAGTGGCAAAGTCTGTGAGCTTGAAGGAGAGGGGAATTAATCTTTGACCCTGTATAGCATTCATCTTCTCAGTTTACTGTGGTACCTGAAGCCAAACTGCATTTTTCTAAAGTCTTTACAACTGCAATATGAGGTGATTTTATCCTCCTGTTTTGCAAATGAGAGGGTTATGGACCCGAAAGTTAAGTCATTTGCCAAGATTCCATGGCTAATAAATATCAAAAGGGAATTTAAATCAGTGTGGCTCAGCTGATAAAACTTGAATGGCTTTTTGTTACATTTAGAAACAATTTCCATCCCAAACTGAATGTTAAGGATGTTGCCGAAATATTTACTTTTGGGTAATAATAATAATAAGTTTTCATTGAAAAAAAAGAATGAATCTGACCTCCTAGCCCAGCACTGAAGGATCTGCATGGGGCCTCTCCAGCATCCGTCCCTCCTTTGTCCCGTTCATTGTTTGCTGATCCTCAGGCACTGTGTCGTCTTTCTCTCTCAAGCTCTGTACTTTGTTTCCTGGGCCTCGGAGCACTTCTATTTCAGTCTTCTCACAGCCTCTTCTCGTCACTCCATCCTCAACTCAAAGCTTCTCAGACCATTTTCTTGCAGCAGGACTGTCCTTCTCCACTCTCTTCATTGCCTGGTTTTATCATCTCCTTGCACATAAAGGGACTTAACATTATTTTACAGACTTGTTTTCTATATCTCACCCCTTATAGCAGGAGCCTTTTGGAGGCAGATCTCTGCCTAATTTACTGCTCTCTCCCCAGGGGTCAATATCTATCTCGCTCGCATAGAGGAAACAGTAACTTTCTATGGACTGGCTGGCTTCAGTGCCCTTGAGTAAATGTGCCTGTTCTCTAATACCTTCAGCCTTCACCAACTCTGTGACCACCAGGTGACAGAGGTAGTTAAAGTTTTACAAAAGGTGACTTCAGTCTTTCAGTCTCAGAGAGATAACAAGTTCTCCAATTTGAGACGTGATAATAAACAGCACTTTTAGGGATCATCTCTGAAAAGAGGATTTTTAATATATTAATTTATTTTTGTATTAGGTTATTGCATTAAAAAAGTAAGATATAGAGTCAGACCTGGGCTAGTTCTTAGTTCTGTCCCATTGTTGCTGAAAGATCAAATCTTCAGAGTTCTGGCTTTTTTCAGGTGTGAAATCAGTGTGACAGCCCACCTCACAATGTTGTGAGTATTAATAGCTTGGAGTAAAAAGCATAAATATTGTACATCTTGTGTTAGTTGTGCAGTCATGTCCAACTCTTTGCAACCCCATGGACTATATGGCCCGCCAGGCTCCTCTGTCCATGAAATTCTCCAGGTAGTAATACTGGAGTAGGCAGCCATTCCCTTCTCCAGGGGATTTTCCAGACCCAGGGATTGAAACCAGGTCTCTTGCCTTGCAGGCAGATTCTTTACCATCTAAACCACTAAATGTAAATTAATTTTTAATTAATTTTAATATAATTTTAAAAAATGCTTATTGGAGTATAGTTGCCTTGCAATGTTTTTTTAGTTTCTGCTGTACTGGAAAGTGAATCAGCTATATGTATACATATTTGTTGTTGTTTAATCACTAAGTTGTATCCTACTCTTTGTGATCCCATAACTGTAGCCCTCCAGAGTCCTCTGTCCGTGAGATTTCCCAGGCAAGAATACTGGAGTGGGTTGCCAGCAAGAGGATTTTTTACCGCTGAGCCACCAAGGAAGCCCCATATGTATACATGAACCCCCTTTTTAAAAAAATTGTTTCCAGAAAGTTACAGAACTATCAAATACCAAACTTCACTTTTTCAAATGAGTCATAAATCTAAAGTGATAGAATAAGTCATGCAGAACACATATTAATATAGGCCTGCCTGAGGGTCAGGCCAGGGAAGAAATTCTTTAGTATTCATCATCAAAGTCATCTTAAATTGGAGTTGGAATTAGGCCCTAATAATAAAAGGAAAAGAGAAATATGATTTTGGTTTATATTAGGAAATCATAAATGTATTATTGTTATATAGTTATATTTACATAAAATATTTACAGTTGACCTTTGAATAATGTGGAGGTTAATTCAAGTATCATTTATAGTCAGCCTTCCATATCTGCAATCCCACATCCATGGATTCATCCAACCACAAGCTATGTAGTACTGCTATATCGGCTATTGAAAACATATCTGAGTATAAGTGGACCTGTATGGCTCAAACCGGTGTTGTTCAAGGGTCAACTGTACATGTATAAATATATAGTCATATATATTTATAATATGGATTATTTAACACCAAGTCATATATTACTGAATTTCTCTTTCTGAATTCTTACATATAGCAATCTTTGAAATACTAAGATTTAAATCAGAATTAAACTAGAAAAAAAGTACTTTTGGTCTTGTTCTCTTGCCAATGGATTTTCTTCCCCCAAGATGCCACATCTGGAAATAGATATTCTGCACAAGACACTGTGTTTGGATTCAAAATTCTGCATCAACTTAGGCAAAACTGAATGATGGCATAGAGAAAGCTTGAACTTAAATATATTTAACATCACCTGTTGTTTACTTCACAATCAAGCTCTTTCTCAATCTACTTTTTAGATGGTGGTCTAGCAAGTCGCTTACAGCAGATTCAAGTGCCTGTGTTAGAAAGAGAGGTCTGCGAACGCTCTTACTATTCAGCCCATCCAGGAGGAATCTCAGAGAAGATGATCTGTGCTGGCTTTGCGGCATCTGGAGGGAAAGATGTGGGCCAGGTGAGAAGATCCCGATTTTGCCAAGGAAGACAGGAAGTTGTTATCTGCTGGAGATTCTCCATAGACAAGAAGAGTCCACTCTCAAAGTCATAGACAAGCATGCCCGCAGCATCACACCACACCCCTATTCAAAAGCCAGACAGAAGCAGGCATCAGTCAGAGGGCAAGTGGGTACGTAGAGGAGCCCGTGAGAAGGTAGGAGAGGGCAACGCCACTCAGCTGACCTGCTGGTGAGATGTGTTCAGATACGCTTAGGGCTTTGGTAAAGGGGCAATGAGCAAATAAGGATTCTCAGTTAATGTATCTCACTTGTGATATAAGAATTTTATTGTTTCAAATTATTACTAAATTCCTGTATATTCACACAATTTTCTACCTTAGAATTAAATAAAACAATCATGAGGAAAATGAGAACCTTTGAAAAAATGGTTTTCATATGCAATGGAAAACAAGTCACAAAGCAGTAGTTTAATTTCAGTGATACCACAGTGGTACAAAGCTACACAGATGGACTTACATGTCAGTTGGGCAAGCATGCTGTTGGCGAGTTCAGCATCAAGTAAGAAAAAGACAGGATGTGTGCAAAAGGATTGCAAAATACCAGCTTTAATATCCACGTAGCCAACTGAGAAATGTGACTTAGGCATGCAACCGAGAAGCATTTCCAATGGGAAGTAGCCCTACCTTTAGCTCCTAGGCTGGATTTGAGGGAAGCTGCCTGAAGGAAGACAGACGCGTACCTCCAGGTTGGTACTTCCTTTCATGCTGGGCTAGAGAGGGAAGAAAGAATGAGTCTTGAACAGTAGTAGTAGTAGCTCTTTGATGGTACACCCCAGCCCCCACCATGAGGAAACATGAAGCAGTGGATATTAGCTCTAAAGAGAGAACACTGGGCTATAATCTGGGTAGAAGTCTTTCCATGTAAAAACATGACAACAAAAGGAAGGAGGTCCCCTCTTAACTTTGAGTATAAATTTATTGTAGTTAAGCCTTTTCTGATGTCAAGTTCTATACAAATTCTGTTTTGTGTTGTATATTGTCCTAATTTGCATTCTCCAGAAGGCAACTCTAACAGGGGGATTCAGTTGTAGTGGTCTGCTTAGAAGTGCAGATATCAGCTGTAGGCATGTGAGGAGGTGGTAGGGGAGGCAGCCAGTCTAGGATGTGCAATTAAGCCAGCTACCACAGTGGGGGGCTGAACTGAATCCTGCAGTGATAAACACATGTAGTACACTTACTCCCTTGGAGGAGTGAGGCAGCTTCCCCAAAGCGATGGCTGCAGGGCTGCAGGGGGGCACCTCTCATATCCTGGCTTACCTCCTGGGTGGGGTGAACAGGGCGGGATCCCTGTGGCACAGAGCCAGACACTGACTGGAAGGTCTGAGGAGTATGAGAAGGGCGTCACACCCTCTGCTAGAGGATATTACTGTTACAGAAATCAAATAGAAAAGTGTTCTGATTCTGAATTAATGTCTTCTTTCTCCCTTTTTTGAGGGATGGTTTTTCTATTTTGAATCAAGAAAATTGCAAATAGCTCTGCTGTCTCTGTCATGTTAATAGCATCTAACATTAAGGAAAGACCTTAATCTATCAAGAGATCATAAAAGAACTAGAGAGGGAAATAGATCTATGCAGAGGTGAGCCAAATACCATGATCTCACTTGGCACCTATTCTTACTTCAGCTACATCAGCTGTCACTTTGGCTGCAGTGTGACCAAATTTATAGCCAATACGAGAAAAGGAAAATAGTTGAGATTCTGACCAAGTGTGGCTAGCTTTCTCTTACAAAGAATACTGAATTACTGAAAGGGTAACTTCAGAAACTTGCTTTGACAGAATGGACTCCAATATTTCAGTCAGGTAATTGGTTTTTACCCTCCTGTGTATACTTGGACGTAATGGACCTGCTAATGTAATTTCTCATTTAGGAAGGTGAACATCAGAAGACATGGGAGAGACATGGCAGAGGCCTGGGAGTCTCAGACACACGGTGTGGAATCCTGTGATTCTTTGCTCACCACAAATTTCAGATTGTTTTAAAAATTTCAAGTTCTTCGACCTATCAAGTGATTTCTTTCTTCACAGAGTAGATACTTGTCTGGTTCTTGCTGACTTTTCCAATGTATTTCTTATTTCTCTCTCCTTGCTTACTATAGTCCAGCCACACTGATTGCCTGCTGACCTTCAAACTTGCCACATCCATGTCTAAATTGGGCCCTTAGCCCCGATATCAGTTCTACATATAATGCTGTTTCTCTAGATTTTAAAAATATAGCTCCTTCTTATTTTTCATGTATGAGCTCAAATGTTCATATATATATATATATATACACACACACACACACACACATATAATACATATATGCATGCTAAGTCGCTTCAGTGATGTCCAACTTTGTGTGACCCTATAGACTGTAGCCCACTAAGCTCCTCTGTCCGTGGGGTTCTCCAGGCAAGAATACCGGAGTGGGTTGCCATGCCCTCCTCCAGGGGATCTTCCCAAACAAGGGATGGAACCTGTATCTCTTACATCTCCTGCATTGGCAGGCAGGTTCTTTACCACTAGCACCACCAGGAAAGCCCTTAACAGTCACATCTAAGTGTTAATATGTAGTTTATTATATAATTTATTTATTATGTAATATATTTATTATGTATGTTAATATGTAATTTATTTATATATGTGTGTATGCATATATATATTTATATGTGTGTATGTATATGTATATATATGTGTGTGTAGACATACACACAGCTACCTTTTTTCTCAACATTCACTCTGAGTATTCCTTTTATGGGTATCATTGCAATCTAATTTGTTTATACTCTTTTCTATAATGGCTAGCCCACAATAGGCACTGAATAATTTTTTTTAAGTACCTGATAGGCACCATTTGTTTATTTAAGATTTACTATGTACTAAACCCTGTGATAAGAACTGACAAAAGAAGATAAATTAGACAGACTTTTTCTGTATCATGAAATGTTTGTAATTGCCTGAAAAATTCTATATTGGGTATGTGTTGGTACTGAATTAATGAGTGAATAAAATACACATCAGACCATTTTCAAACTGGAAGGGAATCTGAATAATCTTCTGTGGGGAAAAAAACTGGGCCCAAAGAAAATGTTAATTGTTCTACAATACAAATTAGGCAATCTGTCTCCTATTCCCAATTCAGGATATCTACTGTGAAATTCTTCATATAAAATAAACAACTATATCACATGTGTTATCAGCTCAGTTTATTTTAGAAGATAATTAAAATTTTAGTTAGGGTCTAAATACACTTATATGTATATAAAAAAAGCACCAATTAAAAATCAGAAAAGCTGTCTTTTAAAAAAATGCAAATCTTATATTTTAAAGTCTGATTATTTTCAGCTTTATTGAGATTAATTGACATATAACACTGTATAAATTTAAAATGTACAGTATGCTGATTTTTATACACATGTGTTGTGAAGGGGTTTCCCAGATGGATCAGTGGTAAAGAATCCACCTGCCAATTCAGAAGATGCATGAGACAAGTGTTCAAGCCCTGGGCTGGGAAGATCCTCTGGAGGAGGAAATGGCAACCCAGTCCAGTATTCTAGCCTGAGGAACTCCATGGGCAGAGGAGCCTAGCAGACTACAGTCCATGGAGTCACAGAGTCGGACAAAATTGATCAACTGAGCACACCTCCCACGATTACCATTTCTTCTTGTGTTGAGAACACTTGGGATCTAACTCTTAGCAACCATATATAAGATCCTAGTCGCTAAGTCATGTCCAACTCTTTGAAGCCCCATGGACTATAGCCTGCCAGGTTCCTCTGCCCATGGGATTTCCCAGACAAGAATACTTGAGCAAGTTGCCATTTCCTTCTCCAGGGGATCTTCCCAACCCAGGGATCAAACCCATGCCTCTAAGAATTGGCAGGCAGATTCTTTACCACTGCGTCATCAGGGAAGCCCATTTCTGTGAGTTTAATTTTTTTTAGATTTCACATATATGTGATATAACATAGTCATTGCCTTTCCCTATCTGACTTTTCACTTAACATCATGTTCTCAAGGGTCACCCATATTCTCACAATGGGCAGGATTTCCTTTGTTCTCATAGTTGAATAATATTCCATGTTAATATTTAGTATTCTTATAGATAAATAACAAATAAACATATATCTAACATATATATGTGTGTATATATGTATGTATTGCTTACCAGATAGCTCTGTGATAAAGAATTTGCCTTCCAGTGCAGATGTGGGTTTGATCCCTGGGTTAAGAAGATCCCCTGGAGGAAATGGCAACTCAGTCCAGTATTCTTGCCTGGAAAATCACATGGACCAAGGAACCTGGCAGGCTATAGTCCACGGGGTCACAGAGTGTCAGACATGACCTAGCAACTGAGCACTCTTAAAGTATCCATAACACACACACACAAACACACACACACTACATCTTTTTTATCCATTCATCCTTTCACAGAAAAATGGATTGCTTCCATATCTTGGCTAATGTGAATAAAGCTGTAATAAACATGGGATTGCAGTTATCTCTTCAGTATCCTAATTTTATTTCCTTTGGCTATATACCCAAAACTAGAATTGCTGTATAATATAGTAGTTCTATCTTCCACAGTGATATATCAATTTATATTCCTACCAGTGTTGCAATCGGATTCTCTTTTGTCCACATCCTTGCAAACACTTTATTTCTTTTCTTTTTGATGATAGATGATTAAACAGGTATGAGATGATATCTCATGGTGATTTTGACTTTCATTTTCCTGATGCTTGTGATGTTGGGCACAATTACATATACCTATTAGTCATCTGCACATCTTGGAAATATGTCTATTCAGATCCTCTGCCCATTTTTAAACTGTGTGATTTTTGTTATTGATTTGTATGAATTTTATAATTTTGAATAATAACCCATATTAGATATGTGGTTTGCAAATATTTTCTCTCATTCCACATGTTGCATTTTGATCTTGATTGTTTCTTGTGATGTGCAGAAGCATTTTAGCTTGATGTAATCCCACTGACTGATTTTTGCCCCTCTTGCTTGTGCTTTTGGTTTCATATCCAAAAAACTGATGCCACAAGCAATGGAGCTTTTCCCCTGTTTTCCTCTAGGAGTTCTGCCTTTTGGGGCCTTCTGTTTGTTTAAGTCTTTAATTTTTTATGGGGTAAACAGGGATTCAATTTTATTTCTCTGCATATGGCTATCTAATTTCTCCAACTCCATTTACTGAAGAAATTAATCTTTCCTCACTGAATACTCTCTGTTCCCTTGTCAAATATTAGTTACCTATATAAATTAAGGTTTTTTCCTGGGCTCACAATTCTGTCCCTTTTTAGGTCTACATATCTGTTTTGACACCAGTACCATACTGTGTTGATTACTATAAATTTGTAATATATTTTAAAATTAGGAAGTGTGATGCCTCCAACTTTGTTCTTTCTCAGGATTGCTTTGACTATGTGGGGGTCTTTGTGGTTCCATGTGAGTTTTAGGATTTTTTCCTTCATTTCTGTGAAAAACACCATTAAAATTTTGATATGGACTGCTTTGAATCTGTAGGTGGTTTTGAGTACTATGGACATTTTAACAATATTAATTCTTCCAATCCATGAACATAGGATATCTTTTCACTTATTTGTGTAAATAATTTTCAGTTTTTTTCATCAAAGTGATAGTTTTTGGTATAGAGATCTTTTGCCTCCTTGGATAAATGTGTTCTGAAATATTTATCATTCTGATGCTATCATATGAGATTTTTTTAAAATATGTTTTTGTTGGTGTATAGAGACACAGTTGATTTCTTTTTTCTATTTCAAAAAAGTTTGTATTGGGGCCTTAAGCTTTTGAAAATAAAGTTTAGAGACACTGCCTATGAATATCACTGTAATACACATGAAGTATTCTATCAGACCCTTAAAATTAACATAAACTATCTCATAGTCAACAGAATAGGGGCTGGGTGCCAATTTTATTAGATAAGTTGGTACAGCATTTTAATTATCATTTTATGTCTCTCTAGGTGTAGCTGAAATTCAAAATTCACATCAAAGTAAAACTATATCAAAACTCAATGCCATACTAAATGTACTTGGCCTGTGCAGTAAAATTCTAGTCAGATTTCATTTTGATTCCCTTCTCATTCATGGCCCAGGTGGCCTTGATGGAAACGCAGGACTTAGTGCTGATCATCACACAACATACCACTGTCTTTTTTAATAACCTCTACAAAATGTAAATTAAAGGGGAGATGTAGCATTAGCCCTGTGGAGCAGATCTTGCTTGATTACCTCAATAACACCGGCCCAGTATCTGTCCAGCAGGACCCACCGTGAACTAGTGCGAGGCGCACAGCCCGTCACTGATTACAGGCAAGAGACAGCTGATTCCTGTTTGTTTTGTATCCTGAAACTTTACTGTGTTCATTGATAAGTTCTAACAGTTTTTTGGTGAAGTCTTTAAGATTTTCTGTATAAAACATTATTTCACCTGAAAATAAAAACAATTTTACTTCTTCTTTTCTGGTTTGGGTGCCTTTATTTCTTTTTTTCACCAGATTGCTCTGACTAGAACTTTCAGACTGTATTGAATAGGCATGGTGAGGATGAGCACTTTTGTCTTATTCCTGCTCTTAGAGGAACAGCTTTCAACCTTTCACTGTTGAGTAGGATGTTAAGTGTGGGTTTGTTATATATGACCTTTATTATGTTATGTTTGTTTATATCCAAATTCTTGAGAGTTTTTAAGCATGAAAGAATGCTGCATTTTTCAAATGTTTTGTTTGTACTATTGAGATGATACAACTTTTAACTTTCACATTTATTGATTTGCATATATTAAAAAACTCTTACATCACTGGAATAAATCCCATTTGATTATGGTGATTGATCTATTTAATATACTGCTGAATTCAGTGTGTTAGTATTTTGCTGGGGATTTTTACATCTATATTCATTGGGGATATCGGCCTGTAATTATCTTTTCCTGTAGTGTTCTTATCTGGCTTTGGGCGTGCTGCGATTCATGGGGTCGCAAAGAGTCGGACACAACTGAGCAACTGAACTGAACTGATGAGGATAATGCTGATTTCATAAAATTATTTTTGGAGTATTCCCCCCTCTTCAGTTTTTGGGAGGAATTTGAGAAGGATTCTTTATTTAAATGTTTAATGAAATTCACTAGTAAGGCCTTCTAGTCCTGGACTTTTGATTTTTATGATATTCTTCATTATTGATTCATTCTCCTTTCTCATATTAGTCTGTTGTGATTTTCTTTTTCCTCTTAATTTGTTGTTAGTAAGTTGCATGTTTCTGGGAATTTATTTCTTATAAATTACCCAATTTTTGGTTTGTAAGTGTTCATAATGGTCCCTTCTAATCCTTTGTATTTCTGGAATACCAGCTGTAGTGTCTCCTCTTTCCTTTCTTTTGCCATTTCATTTATTTATGTCTAAGTGTTCTAAGGTATACCAAGTGACAAGGAATAAATCTTTTAAAAAATTAAAGAAATATATTTTGAATAAATTAATTAGTCATGTTCCAAAATTGAAAGTGGGAGTTCTGATTAAAGCAATTTTAGAACATGTTTTCTTGGTGTTTCAGGGAGATTCTGGTGGACCATTAGTGTGTAAACATGAAAAAGGTCCCTTCGTCCTCTATGGCATTGTCAGCTGGGGAGCTGGCTGTGCCCAACCAAGGAAGCCAGGTGTATTTGCCAGAGTGAGTGTCTTCCTGGACTGGATTCAATCCAAACTCAAAGGTAAATATTTTTCATATATTATAAAAAGTTTCTTCTGTTTTTAGAGTGGGCTTGGGAGAGGTGAGAGTGATAGAAACAGCATTATAAAAGAAAAGACAATAACATAGTATTTTATTTTAGTTTCTAAATATAAAATTCTATAAGAATAACTTCTTCCTTAGGCAATGTCATGGTAAAATTGACTTTTCCTGAGGCTGCTCTAATCCCAGATTTGCATTCTTTTTTGAAAATCTCTGCTCTGGAACAGACTACATTTTGTCCTTAGGCTTTCATCTTTATTTACTTTTAACATGTCTCCCCAGATGCAGGTCCTGTTTTACTCCAGATAAAAAATGAAAGCAAAATCTTAACAAGACAACAATTGCCACCACCCACACCCTCAAGAGACAGTGCATCTGGGCCAGGTAGTAGATGTTCACATTATCCCATTAATAGAGCTAGTAAGAATTTAGCAAAAAGTTGCTTATCTGGATTCACTAATTTTCTTTGGAGTTCCATAAACTGTTTTCATTCTGGTTGGTAGTTTAAGTTGAAGGACAGGTGAGCTATTTATTGTTACTGTCTAGGGATCTTTTCTGGGACTTCCTGTGGCTCAGACGGTTAAGTGTCTGTCTACAATATGGGAGACCCGGGTTCGATCCCTGAGTCGGGAAGATCCCTTGGAGAAGGAAATGGCAATCCACTCCAGTACTATTGCCTAGAAAATCCCATGGGCAGAGGAGCTTGGTAGGCTACAGTCCATGGGGTCGCAAAGAACTAGAAAAGGGATCTTTTCTAGTTCATAGACACATCTATTACAGGTTAAAAAAAAGTCTTAATGGTTATAAACAGTGCTTGAATTTTGGAAAAGTTCACAGAATTATTCTGATCTCTGAACTATTTATTCCTGCATAAATAAAGGTCCTTAGACTTTCAGATATCTTGCTAGACAAAGATTCTGGATATGAGATGACTAAGACCAGCATTGGTGTTAGTGTCTCTCTTAGTTCTTCCACACTGTCAGTGTCTGTTTGCTAATAGGATTTTATTTTTAGTTAAAAGCTAAAAGCACCTGGTCTTTTGAAAATACTCTGATGCTGGGAAAGATTGAAGGCAGAAGGAGAAGGGGACAACGGAGGATGAGATGGTTGGATGGCAGTACCAACTCAATGGACATGAGTTTGAGTAAACTCCAGGAGTTGGTGATGGACAGGGAAACCTGGTGTGCTGCAGTCCATGGGGTCACAAAGAGTCAGACACACCTGAGTGACTGAACTGGATGAAACTGAAAAGCACCTGGAGATTTAGAAGTCTGTGAAAGATTTACAAGAAGATAAAGGTTCCATGATAACCATCATTCTTGGTTTCCAAATGGTCAGGGTCTTTCCCTTTTCACCCATCTCTGCTTCATCCACTCCCACATACACTCAAGTCCAGGAGACAACTAGGAAGAGCTGGAGAAAAACTGAAGAGGAGTCCAGAGAGAACAAGACTTGCTAGAGGGATAACTTTCAGTAGAAGAAAGCAGACGAGATCTAGTGTCCAGGTGGAAGGACTGGTCTTGGGCAGGAGCAAAGTGCAGTTTATCCATTGCTGCCAAGTGGAAAGCAGAATATTTAGGCACGGGTGCTCTTTATGGGTATCTGTGGGAATGAGGGCTGCTGGCAGTTCTCCTCTAATTGCTTATTTCCTCAGCAGGTGAAACAGAGGATTGTAGAAGAGAGTTTGAGAGTTTTGAGAGATAAAAGAGAAAGTATTAAATAGCTTTCGAATAGCTATCAGGCAAGCCCTATGGACTAGGAAAATGTAGTAGAATTTTTTGGCAGCATAAAAGCCTCTGAGATTAATGATCATAAACTTAGAGGGAGACCAATCCGTCTATGGGGTCGCGCAGAGTCGGACACGACTGAAGTGTTAGCAGCAGCAGCAGCAATCAGTTGGTCTGGTTGTTTCCCTCTGGTGACACTGAGGTGTACCGCATAGATGCAGCACAGTGCAGCGAAGAGTCACTCACAGTGGGTTTTCCAAGTATACAAGAGTATAAGGGAATTGAGAGTGTGTGGGTGTGAGGAAGGGATTAAAATGATACACGGTTGGAATTTAAGCTGGGGGAAAGAGTAAAACAAGGATGAATGATAAGTTAAAAAATAAGAAAAGGTGGTGGGATAGAT
Organism: Cephalophus harveyi; assembly: GCA_006410635.1. Taxonomy (NCBI): domain Eukaryota; kingdom Metazoa; phylum Chordata; class Mammalia; order Artiodactyla; family Bovidae; genus Cephalophus; species Cephalophus harveyi. The sequence goes on from SJYT01030904.1 coordinate 174,325, forward strand.
GAATAACAAGTCTCAAAAGATGTGTTGGTGTAAGCTGAAAAATAGAAGGTTGTGGTTGGCGATGGTGGTTCTTGAAACTGAGTTTATGTGAGGCTTGTAATTACTGCTAATGACTAGGTGCGTAGGGGCTGATCATTGGGATGAGTGAATGAGATCGAGTAAAGGACAGGATTATTGGAGGGAAGTTGAGAATTGAGAAGCTTCAGTGCTGGAATCATCATCTATGTGCCTGTTGAAATCAGCAAGATATAAGATAAGAATAATGTTGGAGAAAATGACTGCTAAAATCTTCTAGTAACTCAGGGACCCGTTACCTTACGGGTGGTATGTTCTGACAACACAAGAGTCAGGAGTCAAAACTAGAGTCAAAGAGTCATATTTAGATTAAAATTAAATCTGGAATTGGAATTGAGATGGAGAGCAGACTTTAAGATCATAAAACCTAATGATTTTGATGATTTGAGTTAACAATTTTAATGAGTGCTGAAAGAAGTAATATATGTTAAGCCCTTAGAATAGGGATGGTACTACTACTACTACTACTACTACTAAGTCGCTTCAGTAGTGTCTGGCTCTGTGCGACCCCATAGACGGCAGCCCACCAGGCTCCCCCGTCCCTGGAATTCTCCAGGCAAGAACACTGGAGTGGGTTGCCATTTCCTTCTCCAATAGGGATGGTATGACCTATGAAAAGAGTCAATAAGTGTGGGAGTGGTGATAGTGACCATCAAATGTATTTGTTCTGTCTCACTCAGACTGTTAGAAAGTGGGGACTTCCCTGTGGTCCAGTGATGAAGACTCTGTGCTTCCAGTGCAGAAGATGTAGGTTCAATCCTTGGTTGAGGAGCTAAGATGCCACATGCCATGTGGCGTGTCCAAACAAAACAAAACAGGCTATTAGAAAATGAACATTGTTAAAATGTAAAGAAGATATTGCACATTTGCATGTGTTCAGAAATAATTATGCATACCAAAGAACTTTGAAAGCTTTACATATAAAAGGGTATTGTTTTGTTCTACTTCTTTGAATATTCTGTGAGAAAAAGTATTAAGACTCTGCCATCTTTAACACCCACCCACTCCCACTGCTTGTTTTTCACAAGGGAAAAAATGAATCTTAGCAATGTTTTTTTTGAAATTGTTACCCTATTTATAAAAAATAGTGACTGCTTGGGAATTCATAGCTTTATATGATTCAGTTCCTTTTCCAGGCAGATTTATAGTGGAGGATTCACGTAGAGAGGAAAAAAGATTGCAAAGACATGTTGGAACTAGACTCAGAAAGACCTTGCAAGCCACTGTAGTTGGCTTTGAGCAAGCGAGAAAAGAGCTTAATTCTTCTGTTTCATCATTGTCTGATTGAAGGACATGATGGGGGAAGATTCAAGACTGCAAAATCAGTTAGGTTACTATAACATCCAAGTAGACCTAAGAAATACCTAAGTTAGACCATAATAGCCATGTAAATGAAAAAGAGAAAAATTCACAGAAGTAACAGAAAACCAAGCAATTGAATAGAATCCTGAATTCTTGGAACATTTCCTTTCACCTCTGCCACTCTTCATCTCTATTGTTCAGTAAAGTGTATTAACATATGGGTCTCCTCAATTAGAATGTTATTTCCCTATGGCAGAGCATGTATAATGATGTATGTATTGCTCCGGGTCCGGTCTGCAAAGGACCACACTGGAGAAGAGACTACCCTCTGAGGTGTAGGCCCCAAGGATTGGACCCTTAGGACAATCTGGACTGAAGGGGCGGTGGATTGGTTGGTCTACAGGTTACAATTCTCGCCTCTGGTGTGAGAGGTCCCAGGTTTAGATCCTGGACAAGCCCCCAAGATGATAGCTAACGGTGAATGGTGTCAGATTGGTGATCTCCAAAGAAGAAGATTTAACTTCGGGACCAAGGACCAGCCTTGATCACTCAAGAGCCTTTGTAGAGCAGAGTTTTATTAAAGTATTAAAAGAGACAGAGAAAGCTTCTGACATAGACAATCTGAAGGTGCCTGGGGATCCCCACACAAGCTCCCGTCCTAATTACACCTGAGGAAGCCCGGGTATTAATAACTGGGGAGGGTCAGTCAGTTGACTTCTTTTGGACACTGGGGCAAATTTCTCTGTGCTCACTGAAGCCCCTGGTCCTATTTCCTCCTGATCCACTACTATAATGGGACTGTTTGGATGAGCCAAACATTATGTCAGTCATCCTTTAAGTGGCAACTTTCTCTGTGCTGTTTCCTCATGAGTTTCCAATCATGCCAGAGTCTCCCTCAACCCTTCTGGGGAGGGATATATTGAACAAGGTCCAGGTCTCTGTTTTCATGAATATGGAACCAGCTCTTTTTAATGGAACAAACTATAAACCCTCAAGTGTAGGCTGATGAGAGAAACTGTGGTTTGAGGACAAAATGCTGTTCCTGTCCTTATCAAGCTCAAAGACCCTCACCTATTTCCACATCAAAAGCAGTATCCCCTAAAGCCCGAGGTTAAGGAAGGGTTAATACCCATCATTGAGAATTTAAAGGTGCAGGGGCTATTAATTCCCTGTAATAGTCCGTAGAACACTCTTATTTTGGGTGTGGAAAAGTTAAATGATAAATGGAGACTAGTTCAAGACTTACAAATAATAAATGAGGCTGTAGTTCCTTTTACTCATATGCCAAAAACAAATGGATTTTCTTGTTTACAAGTCGATGTCAGAAACTTTCTCTATCCCTTTTTATACTTTAATAAAACTCTGCTCTACAAAACTCTTGAGTGATCAAGCCTGGTCCCTGGTCCTGAAGTTAAATCTTCTTCAGAGATCACAAATCCAACACCATTCACCATAAGCTATCATATTCATCCATCAAAATGTGAAATCAAACCAATGTTGTAAACCAATCATCAACCAATTAAAAATAAATATTTTAAAAATGTGTTCATTTAAATACAGAGTATTTCAATTGTAATTGCTCAAAAAATTGTTATCAAGGGAATAGACATAGGGAAAGAAGGAAGAGCCAAGGATGTCACCCGAAAGAGGAGAAGCCAATGTCAGGGTCAGTGGGACAGAGCGCTCCTAGCATCGGAAGCTCTGCAGGTACCCGTGCAGGTACAGCAGTGCCCTTAGACTTAAGAACAAATTGAAGATGACATTCAAAGTGCATTCAGCAAATTCTCTTTTCCTGACCTCAATTGCAAACTTCATTTGTCCCAGCAAGATAAGTGCTTATGGAAACCAAACAAGCTTTTAGGAACAGATCTTCAGTTGTATCTCAAAGGAGGAAAGAAATGAAAACAGGCTGCCTTTAGAGAATACAATGCAGTCCACTTTGTATTTTCTAAGAAATTTTAAAAATTCAGTTAAAAGTCATTTTGAATAATTATTATTTAAATTCTACTTTTACAGTCTCATTTCACAAAACTAGGACACATTAAATGGGATGATCATTTTATCCAAGAACTTATAACTGATGGTAATTAAGTTTTCTTTTTCTTTTTGCAAGCCTAAATTATTCAAATTTATGATAGAATCTCACTTTTCTTTGTCTTATTTGAGTTGGTCCCTGGTGTCTGTGTGTTCTAAATCATAGGCTGTTACCCTGAAGTGGAGTTAGAAGAGCCCAGAGGCTTTTTTTCATCTCCAAGATATCCACTGGATTATAGAGGAAAACTGGAATGTTCTTGGGTGCTCCGAGTTTCACCAAGCAGTATGGCAAAATTTACAGTTGAGTATCTGTTACTCCCTGGGTCTCATATGTGTCAAGATTCAGCTCTGATTATTTATGAAGAAAACCACAGTGAGAGAAGGATGTCAGGTAAGCCTTAGAGCCATTTACATGTGTGCTTTTCCTGTGTAAGCAGCTTAAGATCAAAGGGAGAATTAAACTTGGCAATAATACCTCTGAAATGTTGCTTCATGTAATGTAGGCATATTTTTATGCATTTATTTTTAGACATGTTTAATATTTCAAGTCCGAATTTACAAAACAGGTATACTAAAGGTTGAGTGAGTGTATTTGTATATATGTGTATTTAGGAAAAAAAAAAAAAAAGCAAGAGAGCCCATCTTCAAATGTAGCAGAACCATACTGGAATGCCAGAAGTATGTATATGACCAAGGAGGGATTAAGATAATTAAAAATCATGTAGGACCTAGAGTGTTGAATTTTAAAATACAGCAAAACACATTAGGCTTTTAAAATGGTGGAATTGAAAAGTTTGCTAATAACATACCAATTGTCATTTCATTTCATGTATGGGCAAACCTATTTTGTTTAGCAAAACAAAATTCCCAACTCTTGTTTGTATATGTATAATACAGGGGTTTTGGCTCTCAGTAAAGGGAAATGGCGCTAGTGGTAAAGAACCAGCCTGCCAATGCAGGAGACGTAAGAGATGTAGGTTTGATCCCTGGGTCAAGAAAATCCCTGGGAGGAGGACATGGCAATCCACTCCAGTATTCTTGCCTGGAGAATCCAATGGGCAGAGGAGCCAGGTGGGCTATAGTTCTTGGGGCCGCAAAGAGTCAAAATAACTGAAGTGACAGCATGCATAAAGCAGGAGATGGGAAGGTGCTGGAAATAATTTGGTTGATGGGGACACCTGGAAAGAAAAGTTTATGTATGTTACTGTGAGTGTATGTGGTTGACACACAAATGTGCATGCTTAATTCAGGAGTATATGGAAGCCAGGGAATTGCTTTGAGGTTGAGATTGTTTTCTTTGGAAAAATTCTGAGATTGAATTATTGACTTAAAAGGCACAACCATTTATTTAAAGATTCTTTCTTTAGAAATACTGTCTCATTTAGACTGCAGAGGAAACCATTAACTGGCCTGTCCACTCACATTTTCCCCCCATGATCAGATCACCTCCCCATCCATCCTGATTGAAATGGCTTGAGGTCTCCTTGTAGCTGCAGTGAGATCCAGAATGCACAGCATGACATTCGCCTCCCGCTCCCTTAGCTCATCACAGTCCGCTCTCAGGGCCCTTGTCCATCTACCTCTCCCAGCTCTCCAAACAGCTCTTCTCCATCCAGTCAAGTCTTGACTAGAATGTGCTTTCATCTTTTTATTTGACATTTTAAATACTATTTTAAAGATTACTTTCAATTTACAGTGATTACAAAACAACACATCCTTGAGCCTGTCTTGTACCCGAACAGTTGGTACCCCCCTCCCCCATCCCTCTATTGCCCCTCCCCCTTCCCCACTGGTAACCACTAGTTTGTTCTCATATCTGTGAGTCTGCTTCTTTTTGTTATATTAACTAGTTGTGGAGTTTTTTAAATTCCACATATAAGTGATATCATACAAGTATTTGTCTTTCTCTGTCTGACTTATTTCACTTAGCACAGTGCCCTTCAAGTCTATCCATGATGCTGCAAATGGCAAAATTTTGTTCTTTTTAAATGACTGAGTAGTATTCCTTTATGTGTGTGTGTGTATCACATCTTCTTTATCCATTCATCTGTTAACGGATACTTAGGTGCTTCTATATTTTGGCGAGGGTAAGTAACGTGCTATGTATATTGGGGCGCGTGTATCTTTTGAACTGGTGTTTTTTATTTTTTTGGATATATACCCCAGGAGTGGAACTGTTGGGTCGTATGGTAGTTCCATTTTTAGCTTTTTGAGAAACCTGACACTGTTTTCCACAGTGGCTGTACCAATTTACATTCCCGCCGACAAAGTACAAGAGTTTGTTCCCTTTTCTCCTCAGAGAACACACTTTCTTGATGCGGCCTACCTGATTGATGAGAATTGCATCACCTCCCACCTCCGTAATTCTTAACGGCCCTTCTCTTGGCATTATTGTCTTCTAACCTATGATGTTGTTTCATGTTTTCATGCCTGTGTCTTCGCTATTAACATGAGCTTCTCGAGGACTGAGACTTGTCTCTTCGTGTCAGGAATCCCGTGTTTGGAATAGTCCTGGATACACAGAAGGCATTTAGTAAATGACTGACTGAAAGGTCACCTCCTCAAATAGACATTCTAAGTCTAAAGGACCATCACCCTTTCCCTCTCGTGGTCTTTTTCTATCATATTCTGCTGTTATTTCATGTGTGGCAGTGTCTCTATTTGAAATCATCTTCATTTACCTGACCAATGAAAGTGCCATGAGAGCAGGCATCTGGCTATTTTCTTCCCCTCCTATATTTTCCCAAATTGAAATAACAGAGACTCAGACATTTGTTTTGCATGAATGCATACTACTAAATTTGAGCCTCTTTCACCATGCCTTTAATCTGATATTATCAATTTAATAAGCACTTTTACTTTGTTTAATCATTAATGGGGATAATTTTTTTCCATTCATTAGTTAGCTATTTGCATTTTCAAATTCCTTGTAACTACCATTATTTTTAAATTTGAGTATTGATCTTATTATTGGTTTATAAGGGCTATATATATATGTGTGTGTGTGTA